>JAJIBD010006605.1:82500-127627 GCA_021461705.1 Cryptotis parvus | reverse complement strand
CAATGCTCCTCTGGGTCTTTCACTGTCCAGTCTAAGACTTGTCTTTGATAAAAGTAACTGGGAACCAGTAGGGAAAGAAACGTCTATGAGAACACCAAGTGGAGAAGATGCTGGGGAGAAGAAAGTGTCCTAGAAAACAGTTTGTTAAAACCGTTTGAACTAAGTCAAGATGGTCCCATTCCCTGCAAAACTCTTGACTCATACAACCCTGAAAACAAATGTTGTAAAGAAACTTTTATTTTTGCTTATGGATGCCACCTTCCTCTCAGGATGCCTTTGAGCACGTATGACAGTTTCACACCATGAAGAAGAGAATAAATAATATTTTACCTGTGACTATTTTCCCTCCTGGGTAGTTGTCGGCGTGCCCATCACCTTTTCTTTTATGAAAATGTCTTTTATTTTAAGTGTAAAGGAATTTACAAATCATCCACTTTGGTCCCTGGAGAAACTTCAACCACATGGTTTGAGGAAGAAATTTATGTGTCATTTTATTTATTTTATTTTCTTCTCAGTGTCTCTGTCTGAAAACTAAAGAATTTATTTCAAGGACATAACAGCAAAGTATTGACTGTTTCACGCAACTTAAAAATGGAAAAAAAGTAGACTTATTAATTCAGTGACTTATTGATATTCCCCAAACATTCTATTTCACCTTACCCAAATCGGTTTAACTATTTTCCTTGGGAATTTTGATCCTGTTTTTAATAAACAGGTAGGATTTAGTTAAGCAAGACAAGCTAATTTCAACTTTTGTTTTCACCTGCTCTCTCTTTGTTTATTTCTTGATTGACAAGTGTGTCTTGAGCCAGTCAAGTGACCTGGTTATAAACAAGAAAAGGGAATGATGCTCCGCTCCTCTAATAGGACAGTCACTCCAATCCCTAAAATCCAATGCTCAGATCTTCCTTCTGGGACTCCCACACTCCAATGCACAAACCCCTACCAGCTCACCGCCCACCATTGGTCATCAAGTATTGCTTGCATACACCCTCACGTAAGAATCCTCTCTGCTTACAAAACCCATTCCAGCACATCACACGTCAGAATCCAATTGCCTGGTGACAACTGACACACATGTCGCTCTGATCTGATCTTTCCAGATTGCTCCTGACTGACCGTCACGTTTCCCCTCTGTCCCTATCATCTCTCTTTGGATTCTAATTTTCATTAATGTCCTTATGTGTGTGTGTGACAGAGGGCACTGCAAAATAAATAAATAAATAAATCAAACCCATGTTTTGCTTTTTACTGAGTAGCAAGAGAGGGCAAGACTCTTGGTTTTTCGGAGGTGGCTCATCTTTAAATGGAAAAGGGGAGCATTTATCTTGTGATTCTGCAATCAAAGGGGCATCTTAGAGGCAAGAAATTTAATAAAGGAAGGAGGGTGTGTGTGGGAAGACTGTTCAGAACCTCTGGTAATTCCAGCACTGAACAGAATGAGTTTCCAGGATTGGAGAGAGGACAGTTCTGGGAGCCCAGAGATCAGCCCAGACCCTAAACTCTCTTGCTCAAGTGCCTCTGATGTGCAAGAAGAGCTGTAAATATCCTAAAAGTCTAGAAACCCAACGTGGAGAAGAGACCACAGGACCAAACTCTTAAGAATGTAATCACCTGGGATTTACCCTTCCTAAAAGCCACTGTGGCCTATGGCAGCATTCAACAGTGGCACCATGTAGGTAGTGAGGGAGCTATGGCAGGGACAGAGAGTCCCTTGACTGTCAGGATCTCTGTCCCTGCCATAGCTCCTACGGTGGTCGGTGTCAGGGGGGCCTCCTACATGGGAGGAATTTTGAGCAGCTCAGGGGATAGAGGAGAGAGGCTATAGAGAGATTTGACACGGACCTCTGACTAAGCGGGGGACTGGACAGTGACAGCTAGAGACAATTTTTAGCTAATTGTGGAAATGAACAGATTATAGAAGTGTCTTAAATTCCTAAAAGCTGCAAACTCCTTGAGGACAAACAGCATTTTCATCTGGTTGCCTGGGCTGCAACCAAGCACCGAGTTGAATGCACTAGATATAAGTTCCTTTCTTCTGCATGTATTTGAAGCCTGGGCAAGTGAGAACACACACTCTAGAGAGATAAAACAACGAATTTAACCATTTTCAGTGTGGACTCTCCCAAATGTTCACTTGTTTGAAAGTAACTGTTTGCTTCTCTTTGGACGGACACCAAAAAGAAAGTGTTTAATCAAAATATTAGGCAATTCATCTACACAGATATTTTCCATGATCCTCCAGGATTTAACCTTTGTTGGATTCTGTGATATTTACTCAAGAAATAATTATCATTTTCCTAAGACCTTCCCTCTAAGTCATGCTTGACCTACTAAAAGGTACCAAGGCAAAATCCCACTGGACTGTCTCAGGTCACAGTGAAGTCCTGAATTCTTCACACCTTTTAATCCTCATTAGACTGCATTGTACTCAATAGCCTTCTTTTGTTCTTCCTAGGATCCATTGATATTTTAAGCTCCTGTGCACACCTTTCCACACCCCTAGACAGGTATACTTTTCACCCAGGATGGAATCATTTTTAGCTTATAATCCTCTCCTTCACTCTGCATTGCATGTACTGGCTCCCTTAGCTGATGGCCCTAATAGCCAGCAACACTATTTTCACATAGATGAGAGTAGTGGGGCTTGAAATATAAAATACATCGTCATCTCCTCTTGCATGATAAATAGCTGCATTGGCCATTTATTGTTCCCATGTTCCAAAATCTAAAACTGCTTTACAGATGTTCTTTTCGTAGTTCTCCAACATCTGCACAGTAAGGCTTGGTGCAGTGTTACCAGCTCCATTTTGCAGATGAGAGTAGTTACAGGAGGCCCGTGGGGCAGCAACTTGACGTTTTTAGGACATTGTGATTATACTTTATTAGCTACACTCATAACATACTGGAGCAACCAGCAAGCAGCATGTGTCAATGTCTAGCATAAGACTATTCTATAAAGTTAAATAGGGCTGGGGGGCAGAACCCAACATTTGCAGACTTTCTACCTCAAATAGCAGTCACTGTTCCTTTTTTTTTTCCTAAAAAAAAGACATGCATCAAGTCACAAATGCAAACATCCAGAAACTAAAACATGTAAGGCTACTGATCTAACGCGGTCAGGTAATTAGCTCTCCTTCCATTCTGACTCTGCTCTCCTTTATAACAACTGACCTCGATCCAGTGGACCTTTTGAAAGACCTGATCCCCAAGTAGAAATTATCTGCCTTCTGTGCTCCTAAATTCTCTAACTTGAATATAAAGTAGGACTGTGTTCTTTGCTGTGTGTTATTAGAGTCTACCCAAATAGGACGCATGGATGGGGAGGAAGGAATAAAATATTATGTTGGGATTTTCCTACACTTCAGAGATAGATGTTCTCTTTTCTCTCTCTCTCTCTCTCTCTCTCTCTCTCTCTCTGCTTCTCTCTCTCTTTTCTCTCTGTCTCTCTCGCTAAAATGAGGTCTAGTGCCTTGAGATATTTCCTAAAGTGCCCTTATCTATTGTCTTCATGAACACTGAGGACTTTAAAAGGCCAGAGTTGTGCTGTGCCGTTGCTGGAAAAACTACATTAATCTATGTCCCAGGTGAAAAGCAAAGCTCCCAGGAAGCATTTGAAAACATGCCCCATTTCTAATTATTTCTCCCTCCCGTCTTCAGTGCAAGTGCTCATAGCAAACAGCAACTGAAGAAACGTGACTAGCTCTGTCCATGCACCCCGGAGTCTAACCAAGCTGTGGGTCGCCTTGCAGGGCAAGCTGGACACCCCCTGCCCACAGGTCGGACACAAGAACCAGCTGCAGCCTTGAGAAAATGTTGGCGTGTTCATGTCTGATTCTCACTGTCCTCCTGGTGGCCTTCGGACAGGCAATAGCTCTGAGTCTTTGACATCAGTCAGTATTAGTTTAGGTTTGGATTTAAAGCCTGACAGTGCCTGCAAATAGGAAATACATCAGAGTGGAGAACCCTGTCTCTCGCCCAGCATCCAAGCAATGTACATGCTTAAGCAGGTTTCGCCAGACATGAAAATACTAACATCATGCATCCACTGCAGAAGCCTGCTTATCTTCTGCTATCACAGCACTCAGGAGCACGATGCCTTGCAAAGGCTGAGATGTGCTCACTGGTCACTGGCCGACTGCGATTTGGCTCCTTTTCTCTATAGGTTAACAGTGCTCACTGCTATTGTCATTTGCTTCTGATGAACTCATCTCTAGGAAGGGAATTTATCAGCATTGTTGGGCAGAGAAGTCCTTTGTGGTTGTCAGATCTCTCCCATCCAAGTCTTTTCCTGCCTTGCTCAGGCTCTCTCCTCATCCAGTTTGACTCTGGAGAAAGGCAGATAACTGGGAGTCACTGGGATAGGACCGGATTTGCTATTCCTTCAGGGGAGCTGCCAATCTCTGCCAGGAAAGCAGAAAGTCATTTGCTCACCTATATTGGACATTATAAAGTCTTCATTTTTTTTTTAACTTCAGGAATTTTTTTTCCTGCTCTCAGATGTAACAGATTTTCTAAGAGAAGCCAACAGCAGTTTCATCAGTGACCCCTGAAGCAAACATTTCAGAAAAGTTCCCCTGTTTCTTTGTTTGTTGCAAAACAAACACCAGAGGTCAATTGCTTCTTTCTCTCTGGCAACCTCAGCACACAGTGGCTCTTGGCCAGCGTTTGCCCTCAAGGGCTCAGGACGCCTTCTCCAGCCCTGGGGCCCGGGCATGCCAGGATTAATAAAGTTGCTAAATTACCTTTTTAAAAAGAAGTTTAGTGAGTTTTTCCTTCTGCCAGAAAAATTAGGATTAATAAAGTTGCTAAGTTACCTTTTTTAAAAAAGTTTAGTGAGTTTTTCCTTCTGCCAGAAAATTAAATCTTTCCTTGACAGCTATCAGAAAAAATGCCGCGAAGTACAACAGGGAGCCCAGGAGCGCTCTGCATGAGCCCCGAGAAAGCCCTGGTCCCAGCATCATGCACAGAGCACTCTTCCCCACCGCCCCACCCCTGCATGAAGGCACAGAAAGATATAAAAGAAAATGTTCTGAGGCATGAGAAAACTGGTCACAGGAAAACTCCAGTTTTCATACAAGTAATGGAAACAAACTTATTTTACCAAAGCTTCCTTAATGTGTAACATATTTAGCACCTTGGTAAAACTGTGGAAATCTTGAGAAAAGTCTCTTAAGTGCCTTGTGGGGGTGTGCTATTCTACAGTAAAGATCGGCTAGAATCTTTTGTAGGAAATCTTCAGGGTGAGGGCTTGGGGGTGCTGGTGACAGGATTTCCTAAGATCTTGTGGTAAAAATTCAATTGATTGAATCAGTTTATAAGTAAACCATGATGTCAAGATTAAAAAAATTACTTTTTTATAAAAGGGTAAACAACAGTTCCCACTGAGTAGAAAAGAGGATGCATTAGAAAAGTTCTTTTCTGCTTCTCGATAGTTTCAAAACCAGCTGTAGCAATTTTTTTTTTAAATTTCATTGAATCATCGTGCCATGGGCCGTTCATGATTAGGTCCCAGTCCTACCGTGTTCCAACACCCACTCCTCCACCAGTGCATATTTCCCAGCACCAATGTGCCCGTTTCCCCCCCTCAACCCGCCTTAGAGCAGGGGGAGCGTTTCTGAAATGTTTGCTTGGGGGTCAACTCCCCCTCTCTCTCTCTCTCTCACACACACACACACACACTCTGTGTCTGTGTCTGTCTCTCTGTCGCTGTCTGTCTCTGTCTCTCTGTCTCTGTGTCTCTCTGTCTGTCTGTCTCTGTCTCTGTCTCTCTGTCTCTGTGTCTGTCTCTCTCTTTGTCGCTGTCTGTCTCTGTCTCTCTGTCTCTTTGTCTGTCTCTCTGTCTCTTGTCACTGTCTGTCTCCGTCTCTCTGTCTCTGTCTCTGACTCTCTCTCTGTCTCTGTCGGTCTCTGTGTCTGTCTCTCTGTTGCTGTCTGTCTCTGTCTGTCTCTGTGTCTGTCTCTCTGTCTCTTTGTCGCTGTCTGTCTCTGTCTCTCTGTCTCTGTGTCTGTCTCTGTCTCTCTGTCTCTGTGTCTGTCTCTCTGTCTCTTGTCGCTGTCTGTCTCTGTCTCTCTGTCTCTGTGTCTGTCTCTCTGTCACTGTCTGTCTCTGTCTCTCTGTCTCTGTGTCTGTCTCTCTGTCTCTTTGTTGGCTGTCTGTCTCTGTCTCTCTGTCTCTGTGTCATCTCTCTGTCTCTTGTCTCTGTCTGTCTCTGTCTCTCTGTCTCTGTGTCTGTCTCTCTGTCTCTGTCTCTCTCTCTGTCAGCTGCCTGTCTCTGTCTCTCTGTCTCTGTTTCTGTCTCTCTGTCTCTTGTCACTGTCTCTGTCTCTGACTCTGACTCTCTCTGTCTCTGACTCTGACTCTCTGTCTCTGTCTCTGTCTCTCTCTATCTCTGTTTATCTCTGTCTCTCTGTCTCTGTCTCTCTCTCTCTCCCCCACCCCCTCCATCCTTTTGTGCATTCTGGTTTGCAATACAGACACTGAAAGGTATATCCTCTTGACCTACTTTTAATACTCAGTTCTAGTCTAGCATTATCATTTCCAAGCATTATTGGCAATCTGGTCCCTTCTCCGTCTTACCTCACCCTCTCTCCCCACACACTGGTGGTAGATTCCAACCACTGAGAAGTCCTCCTGGCCCATTTTGCCTGGCCTTGGATATTGGTCTCATACTATTTTTTCTTTAAAATCCACCAACGAATGCAGTCACTCTATGTCTGTCCCTTTCCTTGTGACTCATTTCCCTCAGCAGGATACTCTCCATGCCCATTCATTTAGAGGCAAATTTCATATCGGCTGTAACAGATTTGATTTTGTCCCAGGGGCCTCGGTCAGAGTCTGTCCATGTACAGCAGCTGGTGAGTGTCCATCCCTTCAGGTGTGGCCAGAGATGGCATGAAAGAAGCTAGGACAGAGAACAAAGGGAAGAACAAAAAAGGGGCCAACAAAGTCTCACCTGAGAACAAAGCGTTTGCAAAAGCTGCCCTGGGGAAGCCGCGCCCCTCTGTACTTCTTACCAAAAAGCAAGGACTCAAAAGTCCTCCGAGTAGGGCTTTGCAGAGTAGGGGTTCGTCCACTCTGTGACTCGCTCCTCCAGCCACGTTCTCCCCACATACATCTCGCTTGCTTATCTCTCTTCCTTGGCCTGTTCCACCATGGAGAAGCCTGTGTTCCTTCTTTATCTCCCTCACACCTTTCTTTTTTAATTTCTTAATTATGATTTCTATAAACCTGTTTAATATGTAAATTTGAGATACAGCAGCACTTTTTTTTTTGGGGGATATTTTTTGGGTCACACTGGTGTGGTTCCAGGGTTACTCCTGGCTCAGTGCTGGAGGACCATATGGGATGCTGGAGATTGAACCCGGGCCGCCCACATGTAAGGCAAACGCTTTATCCACTGTGCTGTCTTCCTGGCACATTCCTCACATCATTCCAAATAAGTTTCAATAAACTATCTTGTTTCACAAAAAAAAAGGGGGAGAAAGAAAAGGATTTCACGGGCCTGGGCTTATTCTTTTTTTGGATCCTTCTATCTAAGGAAATGAAAGTCGAATATTCCTGAGGTCAGCATCCTGGATCCAGCTTCCGTGGTCTATTTTCTTCTCACTCCTCTGTCTCTATTTCCTCTCCTCTCCTTCCAACTCCCCTTTAAGATCTGAGGCATCAGAGAACAGGAGAGAACTCCCTATGCTTTGGGCAGAAAACCCTTTGAATATCTGGTCCAGGCCATGGAATCTGAGAAAGTTTTAAGGCATTAAGTAATCAAACTCTCACCACCTCCAAGTGTTTAGAGACACCACGCTACTGTTATCTCCCATTTTATAGCCAGCACAACAGAGGCAAACCAAAGCCTAAAGACTTGCCAAAAAATACCAGCATCAATAAACAAGCAAGAAACACATACTCCCCCTCTGCCTGCTCTATTCACTTCCAATTGACTCATTTATTGTCAAAGGCTAGATGCTTTGTTGAGTTTTAATCCCCATGCCATTAACATGGGAGCCTGGAACATGTTGACTCCTTAACAGCTCACAGAACCACAATCATTTAAGATGGAAAATAAACAGCATCTTATCCTCAGAAGGGGAAGGCGGGAGGTCAGCAGAGAGGGAAACCACAGCCATGAACCAGCCCCGAGGTGACTGAACGCAGTGGCCTCGCAGGAAGAATTGCTCAGACACTTGAAGTGTCCCTCACTTTTGCCACTGGGCAGCTGCCTCTTTGTGTCTGCTATTTACCTTAAATATCTTTTATTCTCCCAACCCTAGCCAAAGCTAATATTTAATTAGAAAAATATAAGATAAGCTTGGAAGTCAGTGGATAAGTCTTCAAATCCTGAGTAGCTGCTCCATCAGAGGGAATTCCCCAGAACCCCTCAGTCTGGCTTCCTTGCTTGTGATGTGGGATGCTGAAGCTCAGCACAGTGCTTCGCTCTGCGACCAGGAGGCCTGGAAGGGGGCACACATAGGGGCTGCCACCTGCCAGGCACATAGTAGGGACACAGGGTTCCTTCTCATTGCTTTTCTGTAGTTGAATAATCAGGAGTACAAACCAGGTTAGTTCGGAAGGAAGGAAGGAGGGAGGAGGAGGGAAGGAGGGAAGGAGGAAGGAAGGAAGGAAGGAAGGAAGGAAGGAAGGAAGGAAGGAAGGAAGGAAGGAAGGAAGAGGGAAGGAAGGGAAGGAAGGAAGGAAGGAAGGAAGGGAAGGAAGGAAGGAAGGAAGGAAGGAAGGAAGGAAGGAGGAAAAGGAAAGGGAGAGGGAGGAGAAGGAAAGAGGAAGAAGGAAAGAAAGGAAGGAGGGAGGGAGGGAGGAAGAAGAAGAAAGGAAAGGAAGGAAGGAAAGGGAGGGAGAGAGAGGGAGGGAGGGAGGAGGGAGGAAGGAAGGAAGGAAGGAAAAGGAAGGAAGGAAGGAGAGGAAGGAAGGAAGGAGAGGAAGGAAGGAAGGAAGGAAGGAAGGAAGGAAGGAAGGAAGGAAGGAAGGAAGGAAGGAAAGGAAGGAAGGAAGGAAGGAAGGAAGGAAGGAAGGAAGGAAGGAAGGAAGGAAGGAAGGAAGGAAGGAAGGAAGGAAGGAAGGAAGGAAGGAAGGAAGGAGTAAAATTGAGTGAGTGTAGTCTTAAGGGGGGCAATATGCTATATCTGAGAATGGAGTCAGGAAGTTGAGCTGGAAATCTTCCTTTCTAACACATGCTACCTTGGTGACTTTGGAGCGTTATTTACCCTTCCATCATCTTTCTTTTCCTTCAACTGAGTTTATAATAATAATAATACTTATACCATAGGATTATTTTGAGGATTCAATGTAATGACAAACATGATGCTGTTTGGTACAGTGTCTGGCACTTGACAAATGCAAAAAAAAAGGATGCTGATTGAATTTAAATGTCAGCCTGAAGATTATTCACATAGACCTCCTAGGGAGGATAACTCAGTTTCCTCATCTGAAATAATCAGAAGAGCCGTGCTAGCTTAGAGTGTATTGCACGGCTTGTCCTAGAGGACTTCAAAGCTTCACTCTATGGTTGCAATATTAAGTTGTTCTTATTAAAATAAGTTCAGCCGACTGCATAGGGACAGAAGCAAATCCAATCCACCTACAGCAAGCACGAAGTAATCACTCTGTTCCTCAGCAAGAAATGATAAATAATTCAGCAAGATGGAGATGCCAGTAGCTTTCTGATTTTTCTCCTTCCAGTGATAAATCCTGCTCATATTTCTCAAAATCACAAATGTGATATAATTTCCAAAAAGTGAGAAGGCGATTGAGCATTCAAGAGTCCGAGGACAGTGTGGCCATTTTTCCCTTAATACTATCAGTCCAGGTGATCTGTTCTTTGATTTAAATTCCCTTAGTATTGAGGTTACAACCTGTATCGAATGGATTACCAAGCACCTGAGAAGGGTTCTTATGGACTCTGAAATCATCCTTTCGTTATTAAGAATTTTAGATATGCATTTCTTCAATTTTCACTCTGGATGAGGATCACTTTCTCACTTAATTGCACAATAATTATCTAAAGTGGTGCTAAGTTATTACCCCAGATTTTAAGGACTGAGGAAGAAAAGTTTAAGTAACTTACCTGGTATCAAACCAATGACAAGACACAGCTAAATTCCAACCCGTGAGTTGATTCCAGAGAACGTAACTTTGGCATTCTATGGTGCACAGTATGAGTGAAAAAAAAATTTCAGGAGCCAAGGGTATAGCTTCCAGTCAATTTGCTTACTCCATTTTTAGAAGAGCATTACAAATTTAGAGATCTTGGGAAAATGGTTCATACATTGAACAGTTATGGCATTCACAGGTCTCCACTAAAACTTTGGCATGTGCCCTTTTCCCTCCAAGACCACCATATCTGCAGACCACCACACTGGCTGTGCCTGCACAACACCAGGGGCGCCCTTCACAAAGAACATGATATCAAGAAGATTGTTGGAATGAAGCTGAGTCAATTGTCTCTTTGCCATTTGAAATTGGCACCACTTCCAAAGCCCTTTCAGTACATTTTCAAACTCTCCCCTTCTGCCAAACAAAAATGGTCAGATGCCTGGAATTACACAACCATGCTGTATATATCTTTTATATCATAATGCCCTACATGGAAAGACTCTCAGTAAATGTGTGCAATTGAAAAGAGGAAAGGAAATTCTACTTTTCATTTTCTTTGTCAAACAAAACTGAGTTTGAAATGTGATGGGGAACATTCACAGCCTTGAATTTTTTTCACCCTGTAATCAAAAACAAACTACAATGATCAAGAAACACTGGATCACGGATCTATTTTGATTCATAGCAAATGCATCTAAATAGGTGCAAACACCTGGTGCCAGAACACGGAAAGCTTTAAATCAGGGTCCCAGCTACGCATCTCTCAGGTTTTGCCATGGTTGACCAGCACAACCAGCAAGTTGGGACACAAGAAAGGAAGATCAGTCTCTCTGCATTCTCACGGAGCTCGGACTCATCCAAGTAGCAGCTTTAATTAACCACAGAGGTCAGAGTTAGCCTGAGTTTGCGACACCCACTGAGAAGATGATAAGTAGCGTTTGTTCGAGTGGTTTAAATACACAGATTAGGAACTGAGAAACAGTACAGGGGTTAGACTCAGATTCAGTCTCCAGTTACACATGGACTCCCAAGGATAATTGGGTATAGTCCTAGGCATGCCAAACATGCCAGACTGGCACCGGTGGCCACCAGCACCACAGGGTTTGAGTACTTTTTGCATCATCTGGAGCAGAGGGTAGAGTATCACCAGGGAGTACCCTAGGGCCCCCTGAGCCTTGGTAGGAAACAAAAATATTAATGACTAAAAATACAGATTCCTATGTAGGAAACTTCTATATCTTCAAGTTATCATGTAATAATATTTTATTATTATTTGATGTAATTATTATTACATCAAAAGGAAACTCTGCTCTTATTATTTCACCACTTGTTTCTCAGCTATTATTTTTTTAAATCAATGTTTTCTTTAGGCACTGTGATTTGCAAAGTTATTCAGAGTTGAGTGTCAGGCATATGATGTTCCAGCATCCATCCCACCACCAGTGTTAACTTACCTCCACCAATGTGCTCAGGTTCTCCCCCACCTCCTTGACAGGCACATTTTTAAGTTTGGGTCTCCTGCTTATAGAGTGGTTGGCTCTGTGGTCAGACCTAATATATTATATATACTTCACCTCCACATAACTGATGTGTCCGATGCTCCTGACCTCTGCCCTGTTGCCTCCGTCTGTCTTTTTCTAACTTCAGCTATTTTTTAACAAAAAGAGCAGAGTTTAACTTGAGAATCTTCAGCTTGCTAGTGACACTATCTAGAATTCAATGATGCTGTTCTTATTTATTTTTCTCCAAACTATTTTAAACTAATATCTTCTGTATTGGACAACGATTTGGTTTTCTTTTATGGTATTGTGGACTCAGAAACACAGGGTCGAGCTGCTACTGGCTCTCCCTGTGCTCAGCTGCTCATGAGGCACCTGGGAGGGAAGGGGATTCTAGCCCTGGCCCGCCATCCCAATAGAGCCTCGCAAGAAACCAGAGGGACCCCCCACACCATGAGGGTAGTCATTTTCAACATCCAGACTCCACAGTTCTTCAGAGCTCCACCCAAGAGAAAAGTGATCTCTCCCTATTGCACGAGATGAGAGCCTACTACTGAGAGTATACCACCCACATGGCAGAGCCTGGCAAGCTACTTGTGTCGTATTTGATATGCCAAAAACCAGTAACAATTATAGACCTCATTCCCATGACCTGAAGGAATGGTTTGAGGCTCTTCATGTTCCTGGAGCGAGCAGTTTCTTTTAGGCTACACTAGCATGTGACAGGACCTATGGGGATGTTACTGGTGCCCACTCGAGGAAATTGATGAACACCAGGAAGACAAGTGATACAAGTGATGGTGTTACAATAAAAGTGCCTTAATAAATACATTTAAGATTTTTTAGTTTGGCTAATCTTAAAAAATACTGTGTAGAATCTATACTGATATGGAAAACATTGTGACGATAGAAAATTCAAGAATGAAGACTAGGACTCACAGCTAAGCGCCTGCAGAGGTAGAAGCTAATTGAGGTGACTCACAGTACTAGAGAGAACAAGGAGAGGAAAGCCGCATGCGTGCCCACTGGTGAAGGAAGCAATTTCCCCAGCCTCCTACTGAACTCAAGTCCCCAGATCTGGTGAAGTGATTCAGGAAACAGAAGCACACATTTGGCATTAATGACTGGCCTCTGAAGCACAAGCAACGACAGATGCCAAAGGAGATGGCAAGGAAGTGGGAGGAAAAAGAACTGCCTAGATCAGTGGTGAACCCTGAGGCTTGGTGGAAGACTTGCACTAAACATGCAGAGAAGTAACAGTGGGCCAATATGAAGAGACCACTGAACCGGAAGGTCAGAAGCCTAGTTTCAGTTTCATGCATGTTCCCATTAACCATTGAGCTAGAAGGTCGGAAACTCCTTCTAGGCCTCAAGTCCCTCACCTGGGAAAAATTCCCTCCATTGCTCCATACTACGTCTCTATATCCTTTAATGAGTACAACACCATATTTTCCAATTTGGTAGTGGGCTATATTTTTAAAGAGGCCTTATTACCCTTTTCTAACCAAATCTGACCCTGCTGCATATATACACCCAACTGCATTTTTAGGCTTATAATCATTTGACTGTTAATATAATCACTGGAAAATATTGGTCTTAAATAATCAGTGCTAACAGGGTCTGATCCCTGGAGGACATTGAGGAATTCACTTGGTGGGTGGTGGAGAGGAGACATTTTTCTAGGGTACTATAGGGGACTTAACCAGCAATCAATACCTCTGTGCCCTCTTCCTGCCCCAATCAACAAGTTCGACTTTCCTGAAACTGAATTTGCCCAAACTTCTGGCAAAAGTATTTTGACTTTTAACATTGACACATAGAATCACAACTGAAATAGTAAGCCGCATCAAATCACAGCTCTTTTCTTTAGGGAATTATGAATGCAAAAAGGCAACAACAACAACAAATGAAAAGGATTTTCATTCTGGTAAATTGATATTGTTTTCATGAGAATCACCCGGAGAAACTCTCCTCTCTTACTTATGAAGAACTATGCACTGCCATAAAATATTAAAATGGAAAGGGAGCAGCTAAAATGAAGCTACAGTATTTGCAAAGTCTATTTTAAGAGATAAAGTGATAAAAATATAGTCCCTGATCTCAAACTGCTCGTAATCAGACTAAGTTCAGTTAGAGAATAGTAAGAGAGAAACGGACACAAAATTTAATGCTTTCCATTTAAGACAACCTTCACTTCCACTGCCCATACACAATCCATTTTCTACACCAGAAGCTGGGACATCTTACAACACAAATCTGGTCATGTCACTTCTTTGATTAAATAATATCAACATCTCTACCTTCAATACAAGTCACCTTTATTACTGTGGTATTAGAGGTCAAATGTGTGCCTCTGTTTACCACTGGGCTTCAAATCTCATCTATCCTCCCCCATATTTGGAACTGTCTGGGGCTGAGACATCTCCCCCTGTGGTCCTGTTTGAGTGTCGTAGCTTAGTTCTTGGTCTTAGTTCAGACAGTACCCTCAAGATCCAACATTATACAAACCCCACTTTTCTGTCCATTTACTCCTATTTTAAGTTTTACCTTAACCATTAGCACACTAGTGGATCTTCTTCCCCTTGCTCCCATATCTTAGCATCTATATACAGTATTATAAGTGTTTAACTCCTTGTTTTAGGTATTTAACTATTCAGTTTTCAGTTATAGGAGAACAGGAGTCACAATTGTGTTAAGCCTCATGGTCTTCTCTTCATTTAGCAAAATACGCGCTTTCAGTGTCCATGTCCTATGTTCAAATGAATGAATGTGTACAATATTTAGTTAGCCCAAAGCGGAGATCAATAGGATCAGAATGCTGTAATCAGTTCTCTGGAAGATGCACTCCGGCAACTTGGATTTTTAATGATATGTAGGACTCAAAAAGGGACAGAGGAGATTGTTATGGTCACCAGCAAAGGTGAAATATATCTTTCATGTTCAATTAATGGCAAATAAATTAATGATCAGAATAATAAATAAAATAAAAATGAATGGTTTTCATGTTGAAGGAAATAAGAATTTAGGGCATTTTCCTAATGAACATAACTAATGCATTTTATCTACACGTCTACGCATATGGCAATAAAGTATAGAAGGGGCCAGAGAAGGTCACAAATAACTAGAACTTTCCATGTCCATCACTTCTGACATCCTCTAACTCTACCTCCACCTGGATGTTTTGTTATTACATTTTAGAATCTTGTTTTCAGTTGCTTTCAAACTTAATATTTGTTCAGTGAGTTTCTTCCACATTTCTCACCTTCAAATAAAAAAGAAATATAGTCTTCCCACCAAACATCTACACAGTGCAGAGCAGACTGACAGTTATTTCAAAGTCAATCTTAAAAAGTATTTTTCAGATGTGATAGGTTTTGAGATTTACCCTTTTCTCAAATGCTGTGGATTATCCTGGAATTTTTTTATTTGGTTAGCAACTCTCCTGACTAGAAGTCCTGATTAATAGGGGACACGGAGGCCTGTTTAGAAAAATCCAATACATTATGCTCCAGTCTAATATATCCTAAGCAACTCTTCTGCAAACCCACATTGCAGCATTCACGTTTACTCTCTCCTCTGGGGGTTTGAGGGGCCAGGAAAAGGAGAAGTGAAGAGAAAGAAACCAGCTTCTTGGCAGCTTCTCAACAAAAGCTCCGGCTCCCCATTCCCTCAAAAAAAAAAAATCTTTTACATAGTTGCTGTAACTAAGAAAATATGCATAGCTTCCTGACAGATTGGATAATGTGGAGATTTGAGAAAATTGTGCAATTCTCCTTATTTTCATTTCACCCCCAAATGCTCTGGGTGCAAGCATAACTTCCACTCACACATAATAGCAGTTTCAATTTCTAAAATTGATGAGGAGGAATGGAGAGCAGAGGCTTGCTCAAGCAGGGAACATCCAAATAATGCCGTCTCCTTTGGGTTCCCTCCTCCCTGTTTTGTTCCGTTCTCAGTCTGGTCACTCAGCAGAGCACAGCAGATCCAGGTATGTTGACATAGTTGTAGAGAGCACGTGAAAACTCGCAACTTGTATGTTAGAGAATAAGAGGGAATCTGAATCCGCGTTGGCAGTTGCCAAGAAACTCTATATGATGCAGGTGCAAATTATTTTTTCTCCCTCTTTTAAATTCAGGCTCATTACAATATCTGCTCTGCAAAGGGATTCGATTCAAACATCTGGGAAAGGAGAGAAATGGCCACAAGTCCCAAATATGTTTTATCTTGGTTTCAGATTTTGCTTGTATCATATTGTCAGGTTGGAGGAAAGGGGCTGCCTGCCGGTGGGATGACAGAAAGGGGCAAGGAGAGAGTTAGAAAATTGCTTCGAAGGGTCCCAGACTTCATCAGCAGCCATAATTGTGGGAAAGTAACCTGAAGATGCCAAACAACAGGAAATTACCAGAAGAATCTGTCAGCACAATCAGCTGCTATTTTCATTGTTCTTTGGCAAATTTATACACAGTCGGGAACACCTGGGCTGGCCTGAAGCCCAGGTTTGACTAATTGCCAGGGAGAGGAGTCGTCATTTGTCTTCAGAGGGATTTCCTCCATTCGCCCCTCAAAACATGTGGTTTCACTTTTCCCCTCTCTCTGCAGGAAATGGCAGGACAGTGAGACGCAAAATAAATGAGTTCACTTCCAAGAGGTTGCCTCCTAAGAGGCCACTCCAAAAATAACTGTCTTGTGAGAGGTTGTTAATAACCAAGATTCTATACACTGTCCTCAGAAAACAACATCCCAAAGACACGGAGCTCGCCATTCCCAAAGCCCTTTTCCTTCCAAATGCAGCGCACATTGGAAATAAAAGCCATGGAAGACAGAGAAGGGATCACTCTGTCTTCTGGAGGGGTGAATGTCGCTCCGCTCACTGTTTTGCAAAAGCTCCTCTCCAAGGAATATGACCCTACCCAAATCCTCTTCGCTGACAAGTGAAAAGTGAAATTGGAACTGTAAGGTATGTCAGAGGCTGGTCTCCCGGGCTCTTCCTTACTGCCCATCACTGACTTCTCTCTGAAACCCAATGTTTCAGCTTCCCAGGGGGAAGTCACTGAGATTCCTCGAAGGCGTACACTGAGTCCAGCTCGCCTTTGTTTTGTCCTGTGTCTCTCAGAGAGGCGGTGCTAGATCGGAATTCAGTAATGAAGAATATGAAGGAGGTTGTGCAAATCACCTGTTCTGTGGCTTGCTGGCCAAAAGTGGGTGTAGATGTTTTTAAATTTCTTGAACTTCAAGAGATCACCTTTTATGAGAACCACCTGTGAAAATGACAGCCTTCTTCCCTAACCTCTCTTCATATTTTTCTAGGTTAACACACACACACACACACACACACACACACACACACACACACGTACGTACTCCTCTCATTATTTAAGCAGAGCTCTGGCCAAGATATCTTACCTGGGTAGCAAAGTCGTTTTTTCTATTTCTTCTTGAAGTCACCGGAGCTCTCAAACTTAATTGGCTAGACTTTTAAATGTGCTGATTGGGAAATGTCACGGGGACAGTACGTTTCATATTGAAATGTACATCCGCCTTTGGGATATTTTCACCTGCATTGTGTCTAACCTCTCCAGTGATTTAGGAGTTCTGGCATCACGTCAGCAAAGAATCAACTGCTTTTCTTTCTTTTGAAAGCATTTAGAACATGCGGCAGATCATTACTGCCCTGGGTGAAGCCAGCAACATTTGGGTTTGATTTGGTTTCAGTCGCAGACCCCTTTCTCAAAACTGAGCTGGACTGTAATTCTAAACTGACCCACCTTCCCCTAGCAAAGGTGAAAAAATGTTATGGAGCATTTTACAACCCACAGCCCATCATTTATGGCGAAACACCAAGAGAGTTCAGACTTGGCTTATTTTCGCTAACTCCGAGATGTTTTGACATGTTTATTTGTTTAATTTGTTTATTTTGACTAGCTCTGATTATAATTGGCAGCAGTGTGTAGAATTAACATTAGCCAGTGTCTTAGACTTGTCTGTTACAATAATGCAAAAAGAATGTGAAAAGAACTCTACCCACTACATGACAATAGCAAGGAAGCAAGAAAACTACAGGAGATTTCGTCCATGAAAAGAAATGCGACCTCCGTTTTCACTTTTATTTAAAATGTATAGCCTTGATTGTACAATTTATACCTGGACCCTATTTTTCTTTTCCTCAGTAAATCTGTCTCTCTGCTAATAATAACTCGTGTTCGACAGTTACTAAAAGTGACATTTTCAAAAGTCTAGCTTTAAGAATTTGTTCTTAGAGATTTTTTGTTGTTGTTGTTCTGTCTGTGAGCTCTTCGAAACTATATGTACAATAATTCTAACATGGCAGAGAAATTGAAATACCACATAGTAGCTGATGTAATTGTATGGTTGAAAATGTGCTTTCTGAATTCTTTGTCTAAAAGTCCCTGAATAATGAGATTTATACCTCAAGAGAAGTTTATCTGAATTAGGCAATTTCCCCTGGATTTTTGCCATTTTGCCAAGACAATGGTCAGATCACATTAAATTACTTCTTGGCACTTGTAAGGATTTACACTGAGCCTGTTTCACGGGTCTGATTCCATACTTCATATATAAAATACATATAATCCATTTTTAGAGGAAATAAATCATTGTTCTTTGTTCAGCAAGTATTTACCTAACTTAGTGAACAGTGTGTGTTTCCCGAGTCCTTACCCTGGTCTTGAAAACTGTGTTCCTAGTTGTGTCTGAGAAGGCATCTGGCCTTAGATCCTTAAAGGGGAATATAAGAAATCAGTTCATCTACATATTCCACTGCCAATTATGCAGAGAGCACAAACATTCTCTGTTCACATTTATTATCCCATAAATATTTTCCCCATGCGCAGTATGGTACATAGCTGTGTGTGATCCCAACTTGGAATGCCATATGCGCACCAAGATAGGGGGCCAAGTTCAGGGTGCCATATCTGTGCCTCACAGCCCAGAGGTCTCTGCTTAGGGAGGTTCATTCGTAGAAGCCTGGAGCCTATAGAAAATTAATTCCTCAGCTTCTATTTCTTTTTTATCTTAAATCAGACTTCTTTAGAGGCAAGGGAACCTGCCCCAAGAGCACGGCAGTGACCAGATATAACACTTCCTCTGAGGAGCATGGCTGTGTTTCAGGCACAAATTCTCAATGTCAAGGGAACTGAGAAAACAGAAGGGACATTGGAGTGCTCTTTCTAGAAGACAGAAAATATGTTATTTTCCTACCAACTGAAACAATAAATACAGGAATCTTAAAGGTTCAGGGCAGTGGGTATAAGATCAGCCATCCAGGACAAATTTTAATATACTATTGAGATACACAACAAACTTGCTGAGAGACTAGATCTTAATTATTCCCACTACAAGAAGAAATGATAATTAATTGATGTGCTTGAGGTGTTAGCTATTGCTACAGTGGTAATCATATTGCAATATATAAATGTATCAAATTAACATGTTGTACACTCTAAATTTACACAATGTTTATGTCAAATATATTTCAATTAAAAAAAACAATTTGCAAAAAAGAACAATCCAAGGTTCTGTTTTTCTCAAAATCCACATTCTGTGGTACCCTAAGAGAACAAAGGGAAGATGTCCAATGACCAGAAAGCTCAGACTTGTCCATTTGTAGTGGCCATGGCACAATCCCTTGCTCCTATACACTCGTTCACTGGCATGTGGCCTTGTTAAATGAGTCATCCAGCAAGTATCTGGAAAAACTAGGCTCAGAAGAAAGGAGGCAAGAGGGTAAGCTAAATGACAAATACAGTAGTTCTCTGGTATTTGTTCAGTATACAATCCAGGGGTACCTCCGAGATCAGAACCTGGTTATTCCATTTCTCTTGGAGAGCTATCAGGTTTGACAACAGAGGGCCGCAATTTGGATAGAAAACTAGAGGGTCTGATTCAACTAGAAGAGATTCAACTGGGCTCCAGACTTTGAAAAGACAAATAATAGCCATTGAAGGAGGAAAGGGTTTATTGCATAGCACTCATTTACTACTCAATTCAGGAAATTCAAATGCTTCCCTCCCTCGTATGAAGTTAATCAGAATTTTATCAGACAATCTTCTGCCCTGTCTCCACCAACATCTTAAGAGAACTAGTCAGACACAAAGAGAAAGATTACAACTGATACTTCTCCTTTCAGTCAAGGGGAGGAAAAACAAAGACTGCCAATAAGGGACCAAAAGAGTTACCTTCTCTTTTTTTTTATTTTAAATTGTATTTTGCTTTATTGGGGTGGGGGGTCACAGCTGGCAATGCTTGGGGGTTTCTCCTGGTTCTACACTCAGGAATTACTCCTGGCAGTACTTGGGGCACCATATGGGATGCCTGGGATCGAACCAGGGTAGGATGCATGCAAGGCAAGTGCTATTCCTGCTGTACTATCACTCTGGCCCCACATGGCTAATTTAAACATGATAATACTGAAAAGGTTACAAACAAATGATAGTATGCCAAGGATTGAACCTGGGTTGGCCGCATGCAAGGCAAACACCTTACCTATGGACTATCACTCTGGCCCCTAAATTTTAAATGTTTTGAATTTTTTAAATTTATTAATAGTTTGTGAATTCATTATGACCCAGGGTCAGTGAGAAAACAATGGGAGAGTTGAAAGCTCAACCTCTGACTTAACTCTTGATTTTATTTTTTGGTCCATGCTGGGCAGTGCTCATGGCCTACTTCTGGCTCTGTGCTCAGGGTCATTTCTTCTGGAGCAGGTGGGGTGTTAAGAATTAAAAATAACTGTATTGGAGGGGGTTGTGGCTCCCCCTCAGGGGAGGTCCTAAGGCCCCAGGCTCAAGGGACCTCCTGTGGATTCCATAGCCTTAACATTACTTGGGGGCCAGGGGGTAACTATGGCAGCAGATATACTAAAATTGGAATGATACAGCATGATACAAGCATGGCCCCCTGCGCAGAGGATGACATGCAAATTCGTGAAGCATTTCGTATTTTTAAAATAGAGAAGTCAACAACAGAGAACCAGCAGAAAAAAGGCTTCTAGCGCCTATAGAACTAAGTATATCCTTTACATCCTTCTTTTACAGGTTGCTGATTGGACAACACCAGGATGCCGTGTTTGAATTAACAATCCCTTCCTGTTATCCCCTTCTACTACCTTTTTATTTTCTATCACTTTTATGTTCTATCACCTTTTCCTTTCTCTTTCGGATGTTCTCTTTGCTCCGGTTTCATTGAAGCTTTCCCTGTTTTTCTGTTCCCGGACTTGGGTTCATACCAAGCCCCTGATACTCATTAATTCTAATAATTCATTAAAAGTATTTTATTCCCTAAATATAGTGCTACTAAAGGAATCATGGAAAAGGCTACTCCAGTGCTCCTATAAACCCACCAATCTCCTGATATATGATTCATTGCCATGACCACTATTACTACTATTGTAAAATCCATCTTTCCATCAAAATTAGACAAAAACTTTCACCACTTATGGACTACATATGGCTACAGTCAATCATGTCATTGTGCAACAATTGGACATTTGGTGATGGACTATGTTCTGGTTTTAGGGAATGGTTCAAAAGATGTATTATAATTTCTCCATTGTGTCACCCGACAAACTCTGTTCTGGTTCTAGGGTTTGATAGACAAGACATATTGTATTGTGGTTTTTTCTTTGTATTATCCCCATAAATAGAATTGTTATAGTTTTTTCTTTGTTTTTCCCCCATAGACATAATTATTATAGCTCCTTCTTTGTATTGGCCCCATAGATAGAATTATTGTACTTCGAAGCTTCCTCAAGATAGTCAAAGCCATCTACCAAAAGCCCACAGCAAGTATCATTCTTAATGGGGAAAAAATTGAAAGCCTTTCCCTTAAGATCAGGAACACGACAAGGTTGCCCTCTCTCACCTCTTTTATTCAATATAGTACTGGAAGTACTCGCCATAGCAATCAGAGAAGAAAAGGACATTAAGGGCATCCAGATAGGCAAGGAAGAAATCAGCTATCATTATTTGCAGATAACATGATATTATACTTAGAGAACCCTAAACTCTCGACCCAAAAAAACTCTTAGAAACAATAGATATGTATAGTAGAGTGGCAGGGTACAAAATCAATACAAAGTCAGTGGCTTTCCTATACACAAATAACAAAAGAGAAGAAAGGGATATTAAGAAATTGATTCCATTCACAATTGTGCCACAGAAAATCAAATACCTAGGAATCAGGCTTAACCAAGTGTGTAAAGGACCTATACAAAGAGAACTACAAGACACTGCTTCAAGAAATAAAAGAGGACACGAGGAAATGGAAACACATTCCCTGCTCATGGATAGGGAGAATTAACATTGTCAAGATGGTAATACTCCCTAGAGCTTTGTACAGATTCAATGCGGTTCCTATAAGGATACCCATGACATTCTTTAAATAAATTGGCCAAACACTCCTGAAATTTGTATGGAATAATAACCCCCACGGATAGCTAAAGCAATCCTTGGGAAAAAGAAGATGGGAGGCATCACCTTTCCCAACCTCAAACTGTACTACAAAGCAGCAGTAATTAAAACAGCGTGGTACTGGAATAAAAACAGACCTGTGGATTTATGGAATAGAGTTGAGTATCCAGACACCCACCCTCAAAGATATGATCAGTTAATCTTTGATAAAGGTGTAAAGAGTCCAAACTGGAGTAAGGAAAGCCTCTTCAACAAGTGGTGCTGGGAAAACTGGACAGCTACATGTAAAAAATGAATTTGGACCGTGCCTAACACCTTGCACAAAAATCAGATCAAAATGGATTAAAGATTTCAATATCAGACCTGAATCCATCCAACCAAGTATGTTGAAGAAAATATAGGAAAAACCCTCCACGATATTGAAGCTAAAGACATCTTCAAAGGTGAAACACCATTAACAAAGCAACTAGAAGAAAAGATAAACATATGGGACTACATGAAACTAAAGAGCTTCTGCACCTCAAAAGAAACAGTGACCAAGATAGAAAGACAGTCCACAGAATGGGAAAGAATATTCACCCAATACACATCTGATAAGGGGTTAATATCCAGGATATATCAGGCACTGGTACAGCTATATAAGAAGAAAACAGCCAACCCCATAAAAAAATGGGGAGAAGAGATGAACAGAAACTTTGACAAGGAAGAAATTCGAATGGCCAAAAGGCATATGAAGAAATGCTCATCATCACTAATCATCAGAGAGATGCAAATCAAAACAACAATGAGATATCACCTCACACCACAGAGACTGGCCCATATTCAAAAGGGTAAAAGGCAACAAGTGCTGGCGTGGATGCGGGGAAAGGGGGGACTCTCACACATTGTTGGCGGGAATGTCGACTTATACAACCTTTCTGGAAAACTATATGGACATTCCTCCAAAGACTAGAAATTGAGCTCCCTTTTGACCCAGCCATACCACTCCTGGGAATATACCCTGGGAAGCCAAAAAACACACAGCGGAAACACAATCCGCACTTTTATTTTCATAGTAGCACTATTCACAATAGCCAGAACCTGGAAACAACCAGTATGCCCGAGAACTGATGACTGGATAAAGAAACTGTGGTACATCTACACAATGGAATACTATGCAGCTGTGAGGAAAAATGAAGTTATGAAATTTGCCTATAAATGGATGGACATGGAAAGGATCATGTTGAGTGAAATTAGTCAGAAGGAAAGAGAGAGACACAGAATGACTGCATTTATTTGCATGACATAAATATATCAGGTGATCTTACCAAAAGTGGGAAATTACCGCAAACGTGGGGAGTCAGAGGTTAGGTAAGACAGAGAAGGGAACATGTGTGAATAAATGTTGAAAGGGCTGATACCAACATAGAACTGAGCATTAATTACAGGCAAAAAAATATGCACATAATGGCTTCCAAGTGTATGTAGTGCAACCTACAATGTGTAGGAGAAGGAAGGGAGAGAGAGGGAGAAAGAAAAGAGATAAAGAACCTGCCATTTAGGCAGGCTATGGGAGGGGGAGGGAATTGGGGACATTGGTGGTGGGAAATGGGCACTGGTGGAGGGTGGGTGCTGGAACACTTTGTGACCAAAACCTCCAAACATGAACAACGTTGTAATTGTATATCTCACAGTGGTATAATAAAATGTTTAATTAAAAAAAAAAAATTATTGTTCTTCCTCTTTTGTATTTCCCCCACAGATAGAATGGGTCCGCTTGTATTTAGGACAATAGTAAGTATTATTTATTTACTTTATGTTAATATTTCACTCCTAAGCACCCGTTATATTCCCTATCCTAAATCCTCTATTGCCTATAAAATTAATTTAAGTTCCTAACCCTCCCCCAAAAGGGGTCCCATTGTGGGACTAGATGGACCCAGGACAAGATGAAAAGAAAGCTACCCTGGCTACAACATGAGATGGATGTTTATCAAGATATTAATCAAAATTCATGATCATATTCTTAAAGACCCTATTGGGTTAAGGAAAAATTGATTTTTGGGATTGAGGAATATGGTTTAGGTTATGTAACTAGATATCCTTCTACCTGTATTTTGTCTATTAAAAAAATTAAAACAGGGGCCGGAGCGAGTAGCACAGCGGGTAGGGCGTTTGCCTTGCACACAGCTGACCCGGGTTCGATCCCGGCATCCCATATGGTCCCCTGAACACTGCCAGGAGTAATTCCTGAGTGAAAAAGTAAAACAAAAAAGGGAGATATGTTGGGTTCCTTTAAGAGATTTAAGAGATCCCTTAAAAGGGATGGCTTTTACTTCTTAAAGGGATGGTCAATATCTAAGTTATGGGGACATATAAGGGCTGGAAAAAACAGTTGAGGAGTCAGTTGAGACTGGGTTCTCAGCCTGGCTGACAGGAGTGAGTAGGAGGAGCAGAGAGCCTGGCAGGATAGAGAGTTAGAGCAGCAAAGAGGGGTTGGCTGAGCTTGTCGAGGGATAGCGCATGGTTACAGTTTGAAGAAAGTATTAAAGGGAGTTGAGAGCCTCTATACCTAATACTGTCTGTCAGCCACACAGCTGAAAACTGCCGGTGGGGGACCTTATGTGGTGCTGAAGATCAAACCAGGGTCAGTCTCATGCAAGGCAAGTGCTGGACCCGCTGTTCTATCTCTGTCCCCTTGTGACTCTACTCATGACCTCATTAGATTATGTTAAATTAGACCAAACATTTACCACCTATGTTCTCTAGTAGATTTATTCTAATTATTTTTGATCTTTTAGGAAAAAAAAAAAGTATGCTACAAAATGCTATTATTATTACTACCTGGCTGCAAAAAGGAAAGCTTAAGTTTGTTAACACAAAATGTGTTGACTTTTTATTTAGGGTGGGGGTTTGGTTGAAGCATTGGCTCTAAGTGCTTTTAAGCTCCTTCAATATAGAGGTTATATAAATACAAAGCAGTATTATTGAAATGAAACTTCTCTCGCCTGTTTGCTAAGGGACCCAATGTTAGGAAAATCTTACAGGAGAGGATTAAATGAGGGGTTGTCTAATGAAGCCTTGCTGCTGGAGTTTCCATTAGGGCCATTTCTAAATCCCCCTGGATATCTGGGTGATTTAGAATAAGAAGAGCAAGCAAAAAGTAGTAACTAGAAGAAGAGTTTTTAAACCATTTCACAGCCTGCCAATGCAGTCCTATAGCTTCAGAGGATTTCCCAAACTCATTCAGGATAAAAATATCTTATATATGTACACACTTTAAAAAATGTATTCCCAAACTGAAAGCCTTCCCCTTAAGATCAGGGACAAGACAAGGCTGCCCGCTCTCACCACTTCTATTCAATGTGGTACTGGAAGTGCTTGCCATAGCAATCAGGGGAAGAAAAAGGACATTAAGGGCATCCAGATAGGAAGGGAAGAAGCCAAGTTATCACTATTTGCAGATGACATGATGTTATACCTGGAAAACCCAAAACTCTCTACCAAGAGGCTCCTAGAAATAATACATTCTTATAGTGGAGTGGCAGGGTACAAAATCAATACCCAAAAGTCAATGGCCTTCCTATATGCAAACAGCGAAAGAGAAGAAAGGGACATTAAAGAAACTATCCCATTCACAATTGCACCGCAGAAAATCAAATACCTAGGAATCAGTTTGACAAAGAATGTAAAGGATCTCTACAAAGAAAACTACAAAATGTTACTTCAGGAAATAGGAGAAGACCTGAGGAAATGGAGACACATTCCCTGCTCATGGATTGGAAGGATTAACATTGTCAAAATGGTAATACTCCCTAGAGATTTATACAGATTCAATGCGGTCCCTGTAAGGATGCCCATGATGTTCTTCAAAGAAATTGAACAAACACTCCTGAGGTTTGTATGGAATAATAAAAACCCCACGAATAGCTAAAGCAATCCTTGGGAAAAAGAAGATGGGAGGTATCACTTTCCCCAACCTCAAGCTCTACTACAGAGCAGTTGTAATTAAGACAGTGTGGTATTGGTATAGAGACAGACCCGTAGACCTATGGAATAGAACTGAGTATCCTGAAACGCACTCACAAATATACAACCACTTAATCTTCGATAAAGGAGCAAAAAATATTAAGTGGAGCAAAGAAAGCCTCTTCAACAAGTGGTGCTGGGAAAACTGGGCAGCTACGTGTAAAAAAATGAACTTAGACCTCCTTCTAACGCCATGCACAAAAGTCAGATCAAAATGGATTCTAGATCTCAATATCAGACATGAATCTACAAGGTACATCAAAGAAAACATAGGAGAAACGCTCTACGACATCGAAACTAAAAGTATCTTTAAAGACAACACACCACTGACCAAGCAAATGGAAGCAATGATAAACAAATGGGATTATATAAAAATTGAAAAGCTTCTGCACCTCAAAAGAAATGGTGACCAAGATACAAAGACAATCCACAGGGGGAAAGGATATTCACCCAATACCCATGAGGGTTAATATCCAGGATATATCAGGCACTGGTAGCACTCCACAAGAAAAACAGCCAACCCCATCAAAAATGGGGAGAAGAAAGAACAGAAGCTTCCAAAAAGAAGAAATTGAATGGCCAAAAGGCATATGAAAAGTGCTTTCATCTTTATCTCAGGGAGATGCAAATCAAAACAACAATGAGGTACCATCTCACCCAAGAGCGGCACATCCAAAACAAAGAACAACCGGTGCTGGCGTGGATGTGGGGAAAAGGGACTCTATCCACGTGGTGGGGTGCCGACGGTAGCCTTTTGGGAAAACAATAGGGCATTCCTCCAAAGCTAGATATTGAGCTCATTTGATCCAGCAATCCTCCTGGGAATACCCTAGAGACCGAAAAACACATAGAGAAACACTATCTGTACTTCTTATATTCTGCTATTCACTATAGCTAGAATCTGAAAACAACCTAAATGCCCGAGAACAGAGGACTGGCTAAAGAAACTGTGGTTCATCTACACTATGGAATACTATGCGGCTGTCAGAAAAGATGAAATTATGAGGTTTGCCTGCAAATGGATGGACATGGAGTCTATCATGCTGAGTGAAATTAGTCAGAAGGAAAAGGACAGATATAGAATGACTGCATTCATTAATAGGATATAAATAGATACCAGTGTTTTACTAAATATGGGAAATGGTAATGGCAGATTAAAACTCACCACTGAATATACACAAAGAGACTTAAGTGATAAACTCTAAATATCTGCAGGGCTAGCCACAATGTGTAAAATAAGAGGGAGAGAGATGCAGAGACAGAGAGAGAGAGAAGAGAGAGAAAGAGAGGAAACTGGGGTACCTGCTATTAAGGCGGCCTGGGGGGGGGAGGGGAGGGGTACATTGGTGGTGGAAATGGGGCACTGGTGGAGGGATGGGTGCTGGAATACTGTATTACCAAGAACCAATTATGAACACCTTTGTAATTGTATGTTTCACGGTGGTATAATAAAAAATTTTTTAAAAAAAAGAAAAAAAAGACAATCCACAGAGTGGGAAAGGATATTCACCCAATACCCATCTGACAAAGGGTTAATATCCAGGATATATTAGGCACTGGTAGCACTTCACAAGAAAAAAACTGTCAACCCCATCAAAAAAATGGGGGAGAAAAGAACAGAAGTTTCCAAAAAAGAAGAAATTCGAATGGCCAAAAGGCATATGAAAAAGTGCTCTTCATCTTTAATCATCAGGGAGATGCAAATCAAAACAACAATGAGGTACCATCTCACACCACAGACACTGGCACAACCAAAACAGCAAGAACAACCAGTGCTGGCGTGGATGTAAGGAAAAAGGGACTCTCATCCACTGTTGGTGGGAGTGCTGACTGGCCCAGCCCTTTTGGAAATCAATATGGGCATTCCTCTGTAAACTAGATATTGAGCTCCCATTTGATCCAGCAATAGCACTCTTGGGAATATACCGAGAGAACCGAAAACCACATAGCAGAAACACTATCTGTAGTTCTTTATTCATCTCTGCGCTATTCACTAGAGCTAGAATCTGGAAACAACCCTAAATGCCCAAGAACAGAGGACTGGCTAAAGAAACTGTGGTTCATCTACACGATAGAATACTATGCAGCTGTCAGAAAAGACGAAATTATGAAATTTACCTGCAAATGGATGGACATGGAGATTATCATGCTGAGTGAAATTAGTCATAAGGAAAAGGACATATATAGAATGACTGTATTCATTAATAGGATATAAATAGATACCAGTGTTTTACTAAATGTGGGAAATGGTAATGGCAGATTACCAAATGGTAATGGCAGATTACTCACCATTGAATATACACAAAGAGACTTAAGTAATAAACTCTAAATATATGCAGGGCCAGCCACAATGTGCAAAATAAGAGGGAGAGAGATGCAAAGACAGAGAGAGAGAAAGAGAGAGAAACAGGGGTACCTGCTATTGAGGCAGCCTGGGGGTGGGCGGAGGGGGTGGGGTACATTGGTGGTGGAAATGGGGCACTGGTGGAGGAAGGGGTGCTGGAATACTGTATTACCAATAACCAATTATGAACACCTTTGTAATTGTATGTCACGGTGCTGCAATAAAAAATTTAAAAAAAAATAATCATCATCATCCATGTTTCTATCATGTGCTGTCCATGTGAGAAATGGTTATTTGGAGTTCTAACATTGCTTATAGTTCCATAATAAGAATTTTTCCTACATAATGCAACAGTCATTTGTCAAAATAGGTTAATGACATTAGTTTCACAATTTCAATCAACAAAGATGACTAATTTTAAGGTACAATAATTATAACTCAACAAAGCAACTACATCCAGAAGGAAACTTAACTAATGCTTCAAGTTATAACCACATAGTATGATGGATTTTCTCATTTACAAATGAAATTTCATATCTCTAGTGAATTTGTAAATACAGATATTTATTTATCAAATCCAAAAAATCCTTTAAATTAGCACATACTTCAATGAAATCTTACATAATGGTATTTGTCACCTGCTACTTGATATATTATCCCTTTTCAGACATTTTTTTCCAGATGAGAAGCTTCTTTCACATTCTGTAATTTTATTTGCACTTCCCTATAAAATGTGCATTTTATTTTTAGCTTTGCCTAGATTAAATTCCCTTTGATGTATATTTCAAGATCCCCTTTGACTAGCTCAGCATTACAGACCTCACTAAATCCTCATTCAAATGGCAGACACGACACGTTTCCCTTCTTTAAGCACAGCATCAGTCCCTAACAGAAGCTATTCCAAGACTTTTTAGGGGGGAAAATTATGCTTGATGTATGAAGAGAATTTTAAAGTAACAGAATTTTACTTCTTAGACGCCTATACATACAAAACATATATAAGAAATCCAAGAGCTGCTTGGAGCCGTTATGTTTATTTCAAAAAGCCATAAGTAAGCTATGCAAGAATTATATATAGCATAATAATTATTCAGGCTTGCCTTGACTTTTTGGTGACACAGAATGCAACATCTAAGAGAAAGCAACAAAACCATGTTTCCATCAGAAATCCAACACATACTCAAATACATTTCTAATAAATCCAAGTTTGCTCATCGACTAAGCATTATAAACTACACACATTACTATTCCAACACTGGTACTAAGTGGATTTAATGGGATAATGACCATGTACAAGATAGCATTCACTGACTTCAATTTTTTACCTGTAAAAAAGATAATAATCACTAATTTAATTTACAGATGAATGGACAAACAAAACATGTTTGTCAATACAAATCAAGGCAAAAACTATAAAAGCTAAACAGGTACAAAATGCTGTGAGAATCAAATTTGAGAGAAATTACTACTGCTTAGGAAAGAGCTACGGCATTCCTGAAAAGAGTAATTAAAATGAATCTTAAAGTTGATGATAACTTGTAGAGACAGGCATAATGAATCTAAAACATAAGAAGATGAAATAAAAGATAAAGTACTGAAGTGATGAGATATGGAAAGGGTGATGAGTAGAGTCTAGCAACAAGTAAAAATTGAGTTTGGTTGAATTGTACAATATAAGAGAAAATAGCAAATTAAGTTGGGAAAAGTTAAACCATTTTATGTGTGAATTTCATGCACGGCAAAAGGAGAAAATTGTTTTTTCATTCTACATTAGAATATACCACAAAGGTTTTAAATTGAAAACAACTGTAAACTATAATTGCTTACTAATTTTAGTTGAAAAGTTGTAAGTCCTATCATAAAAAATAGCAATTTTATTATTAGAAAAAAAGTTTTGATAGAAGAAACACAAGGACAGAAGTAGAAAGTCATTAGCACTTTGGCAATAGTGGAGATGCAGTAAGTTTATACATACTTACTATAAGCATAAACATTAATACTATATAACCATGTTAACTCATATACAATTTTAAAAATAAAACTTTTGTTTGGGGGCACTCTCAGTGCTCAGGGCTTATTTATTTTTCTGCAATCAGGAATCACTCCTGGTGGGCTTGGAATTATATGGGATGCCTGGGATAAAATTCACATGGGTCACATGCAAGGTAAATACCCTACCTGCTATATTATCTCTCTCACCCCATCATAAGATATTTTTAATTAAAATTCACAGGGCCAGAGTGATTCTACAGCAAATGAGGCACTTTTATTTTGCATGTGGCCAACTCAGGTTCAATCCCCATGACCCCTATAGTCCCCTGAGCCCCACCATGAGTAATCCATGATCAGAGTCAGGAGCAAACCCCAAGTAAGCACTGAGTGTAGCCCCACAAAAAAATTAAATTAAAGGTTAAAATTCATATAAATAATATGAATTTTTCAAGATTATATAACTAGTTAGTGGCAGAGCTAATTCACAAATCCAAGTTTCCAGAATCCCAATCCCTATTGCTCTACTTCTTGGCAGAAAAGAGGCACATAGAGAAATAAATGTATTATGCAAATATCACTCCAGTAGCATCTAAAGAATAAGTTGAGAAGAGAACAAAAAGAAACAGTCTATTTAGATGACTGAATAGAATGAATAGACCAGTCTAGTGGGAGAAAATGAAGAGCTGAAATAAAGTGAAAGTCATTAGAATGGAAAGGTGCAAACACATCTGATAGGATTTCTCAAACTACTGTTTCCATGAGCACTAATAAGTCTGTGTGTGTGTGGGGGGGGGGGGGGAACAGGGGTGGAAACAGTTTCTGATTCTTGTGCATTTTATAGGGTTTCTAGGAATCTACTCTCCAAAATGTGTATTGAGGATCTCCCCAGAAGTGTGTGAGGCCCCCGGTACAATCGCTGGCAGCACAGGCCATCAGTTCAACATAGTGTGCTCCTTGCCCCCACCAAAAAATAATCTGCCAGAAGGAGACAAACAAAACGCAGCTTTGATGAAAACATTTTTCTAAACAGTGAATTTATTTTTGCTGGAACAACTACAAAAGTGAGTTTTCATGAAAACTCCATTTGTGAAACATCAGATCAAATGCATAAAAAATGGGAAAGATGTTGTAATTGCACCAACATAGAAAAATTAAAGAGAAATTAAATAAATTAAATTATATATAATTGATATGTTATTATCCCTATGCATACGGCATAATTGCTTTGCAGAATGCATTTTAAAATAGACTTGAGTAATTTTCTTAGTGATTTTAGTTGTCATCTTACCATATTAAAAAATGTATTAGTGTTTTACAGATGTATAAGAATTAAGAGTCTGGGGAAATTTTGTTTATAAAAGGGGATCATTAAAGTGGTTATGAGCAAATAAATAACTTCCATTATAAATTGAAGTCAATTTTTTTAATTTTGAATGTTTAAGCTTAATTAACTAGATTTGGAAATTTTCGTAAATATGAATCAAATACCCTTGAAAATATTTGATTCATATTTATGAAAATAAATATGAATGCTTCCTCCACCCTTCCTCATGTTGTTTTTATTAAACTTTGGATTATATTTAACTTATATGTGAAGTAGAGTAGTAATTAGAAACCTCTAGATTCAGAATTCCTCGGTTTCCTTTCTCAATGTGCCACTTCATAATGTATGTTGAACAACATCTTAAGAACACAGAAAGATCATCTGTACCTCAATGTACCATCTTTAAAATTGAGGTAATAACAACAAAATTAAGAGTCAGATAGTATAAGAGGTAAGGCAAACAACCTCTGACTTCCATCCCCCATAGCACATGTGGTCCCTAACCATCAACAGAGCAACCCCTGAGAACAGAACCAGTAAACTGACTACTGCCAGGTATGTCTCTCAGGAAAAAAATTCTTATTTTTGAAAAGGAACAGCAGAGGGATAATTAAATCATAATGGAATCTCAAAAGAGATCCGCTATCTGCAAAGATTTCTCAGATACATAGTCCCCAGTTGAGACTTCTGGGGTGATCTTGGGAGGAGGACAAGCCAAATTCCTGCCAAAACCCCAGCAACTACACTCACATCCAACAGCTAATAAATGATTCTTAAATCTGACCCTTCACTAGCATAATAAATATCCACATATTGCCGATTTAAGCACCACTGCGGAGCCATTCAACATGAAAATATCAATGCCTGGTTCTTCTTTTAAAATATAAAACCAATTTGTTTCTCCTCCCCTCATTTAAGAACAGTACTGGGGCCAGAGCGATAGCCCAGCGGGTAGGGCGTTTGCCTTGCACGTGGCAGGCCTATGCCGGCCCGGTTCGATCCCCGGCATCCCATATGGTCCCCCAAGCACCGCCAGGAGTAATTCCTGAGTGCAGAGCCAGGAATAACCCCTGAGCATCGCCGGGTGTGATGAAAAAGCAAAAAAAAAAAAAAGAACAGTGTCAAAGGGGCCAGAGTGATAGTACTGCAGGTAGGGCACCAGCCTTGCACATGGACCAAACAGTTGAATTCCTGGCACCACATATGGTTACCAGAGCCCATCAGGAGTGATCCCTGAGCACAGAGCCTTCTCTGAGTAAGTTATCGTGAAGAAAGCCCTGAGCACTTCTAGGTGTGACCCAGACACCAAAGAAAATGAAAGCAAAAAGAGTCTGAAACAGTCACTTACGTTGAATAATTGTGGGAACTGGACAGAGCCATCTCAATGAAGCTGACTTACTTTACAGGAACTGGCACAAGGAGCATCAACCTGAAAATTTCATCATGTCAGATTCTTCTGCTTGACTCAAGATGCTAGAAATCAGATTCCCATAAATTGCGACCTGGAAACAGCATCTTGAAGCAGGCTATGTCATCTTACTGCAAAGAGCCTTGTGTTCAGCAGGACTGTGCTCCTCTTTCACTAGTTCTCAAGACCTCTGTCGGCTTTGTCTTCTGTAGCCTCCAGAGGGGGAATAAAAAGGGAGAATATGTCCTTTATCCTAAAGAGGAGAAAGCAGATTCTAAATGATGGCTTCTTTATGAAGTCAGGTTGCATGGCTAACTCTTACTGTTCTGCCAAGAATTTTGGAATCCATTATTTCCAAGGAATTGCTTGGAATCCTCTGCTAGACTCATTGAGAGTCAATCTGCTTGGCATGACCTTCTTAGATACATGGTTCCACAGGCCAGAAAGGTAGGAATTTCCATAGACTCTCTCTGGATACATATAAATCAAGGAAGGAAGGAAGGAAGGAAGGAAGGAAGGAAGGAAGGAAGGAAGGAAGGAAGGAAGGAAGGAAGGAAGGAAGGAAGGAAGGAAGGAAGGAAGGAAGGAAGGAAGGAAGGAAGGAAGGAAGGAAGGAAGGAAGGAAGGAAGGAAGGAAGGAAGGAAGGGAAGGAAGGAAGGAAGGAAGGAAGGAAGGAAGGAAGGAAGGAAGGAAGGAAGGAAGGAAGGAAGGAAGGAAGGAAGGGAAAGAAAGAAAGAAAGAAAGAAAGAAAGAAAGAAAGAAAGAAAGAAAGAAAGAAAGAAAGAAAAGAAAGAAAGAAAGAAAGAAAGAAAGAAAGAAAGAAAGAAAGAAAGAAAGAAAGAAAGAAAGAAAGAAAGAAAGAAAGAAAGAAAAAGAAAGAAAGAAAGAAAGAAAGAAAGAAAGAAAGAAAGAAAGAAAGAAAGAAAGAAAGAAAGAAAGAAAGAAAGAAAGAAAGAAAGAAAGAAAGAGAGAAAGAGAGAGAGAAAGAGAGAGAGAAAGAGAGAAAAAGAAAGAAAAAAAGATGAGCTTGATATAGATAAATAGCACAGTAAACAAAGGCACTCAAGGAGATTTGCTAATATACCTTGTAGTAATTGGAAGGAGGAACTGAAAATCCCTAGGGCCAAAGACCTTTCAAAGTTTTGGCCCCCTGTAAACAGTAAATTTTGTGGCAACCTGACTAGACTATGATGCCTAATTGCTTTGTCAAATGTGAACTTAATTGTTGCTGTGAAGATATTTTAAGATGTGATTAGCATTTAAACACAGACATTAAGGACTCTATTAAATGGGTGGACCACATCCAACTATTTGAATACCTTAAGAGTAAAGGTGGAGCATTTCTAAGGAGAAATTCTCCATAAACAGTAACATAGAAACCCCACTTAACATTTTAGTTGGTTTCCTTGAAGAATTTAGATTCAGTTTTATAACATTAATCCTTTTAATTTTTTTATTTCCTTTAAGGGACCACACTCTGTGGTGCTCAAGGCTTCCTCCTGGCTCTGCGCTCAGGGATGATTCCTGGTGGGCCTCCAGGTGCCCTGTGTGGTGCCAGGGAGCAGTATTAACTCAAATCTGAGTCTCGGGCTTCCTGATGTGTCCTACAGGTTTCAAAATTTTCTATCTCCACAACCACTTTATTTAAATGATCTCTCTATCAAAACATTTTTATTTACAGAACAATGAAAATTAATTTAATGTTTAATACCTCGGTAATATTATCTCTTAACCATCCATGTTATTTTTGTTTCTTTCACTGTATCACTGTCTTCCCGTTCATCATCGATTTTCTCGGCGGGTCCCAGTAACATCGCCATATGTCCTGTCTCATGCTAGTAGAGCCCAAGGCATCTGCTTGCTCCAGGAACATAAAGAGCCTCAATCCATTCTGGAATGAGGTCTATAATTGTTACTGGTATTTGGCATATCAAATACAACACGGGTAGCTTGCCAGGCTCTGCCGTGGAGGTAGCATACTCTTGTAGTCATCTCTTTCTTTGTTTCTTTAGAAAGACTATATAAAGTGTACATAAAGGAAATATTGTCATAAATGTGTTCACAGAATGATCTCTCTTCTATTTGGATTATAAAGAAAATTCTTAAGGGAATGACTAGCCCAAAAGGCAATAAAAATGAAAAGCAGAACTGCTCTTCAGCAGCTTGTTTGCTACTGGATTGTAGGTGAGGGACAAATTAGGGACGGAAGCACTAGGACAACACAGAGGGGGAAAGAAAGTGCCTGCTCTAGAGGCAGGCTGGAGGGAGGAGGGAAGCTGGAGACATTGATGGAGAGAAGTGAACACTGGTGAAGGGATTAGTATTGAACATTTTATACCAGAAATTTAATAATGAATTACTTTGCAACTCTATAATTTATGGTGATTAAATTTTTTTTAATTATAAAGCAAGTAAGATTTTTTTGATAAATTATTTATTGTCTCAAAATTCTGTGTTATGAAAATTCTGGTTTAAAAAGGAAACAATTGCATAAACTTAAGAGTAGGGGTACAGAGATGTAACACAACGTAGAGTACCTGCTTTGTACATGTGAGGCCCTGGGTTCAATCTTCAGAAATGTCAGAAAAGTTAGGAATAATTTATATTGAAATAAATAAATGGGAAAGTAGATCATCTAAGTCAGAATCGTGGTTTAAAGTGATCCTGAACTACATATGCAAGCCAAAAGTTCTTAGCTTTTCAAGAAAAATGAGCAGCTCATATTGAAATCTCACTTAACACTAAAGGAAATGAGCTGCTGACATTAGGAAGCTGATGTTCAAACATTTCAGATTTCAAAATTAGCAAACATAAAACATAAAATTATTATTATAATATATTTAAATGATATACAACCTTAAAAATATGAGCAAGGAACAAGGTACTATAAACAGCCAAGCAAATTTAAGAGAACCAAATAAAATATCTACATTGAAAACAAAATAACTAAAATTAAATATTCACCAGATATGTTCAAAGCAGTTTACACACAGCAAAATATATAAGTAGTGAATTTTGAGACATCTGGAAATAAACATAGTAAAACACTGGATCCTTATGACCTTGAATTTTTTGATTGCCAGCCAAGTCCTTTGAAACTTACTGCTACAGCCTTGCCAGGCACTCACAACCTGGATGTCACCCAGGTCAATTTTACTTGGCATGACAGCTGCTGACAGACACTCACAACTGTAAACCTACCCAGGCTTGAGAGATGTCACAGCCACTACTGAGCAATGCAATTTAGAACTCTCAATTGCTAGGCAGACCTATTTAACCTCCCTCTTCTCTATAGCTTCTGCCTTGCATTAGTAAAGTTTGTTCAGTTACCATTTAGGCATTCTCAGGCCTAGTGCTGTAGCCACCACCAGGTACCAGTGACCACAAAGTCCTGGTCATCATGTTGTAGGCAGGCAGACAGGGAGGTGCCACATGGCAATAAAATTTCCTGAAGAAGAAGAAATCCAGAGCCACAACTAATTGAAAACCGAAATCAAACTTGGCAAGACCACTATCAACAATAGACCCTGGGGGAAGGGAAGGCCAAAGGGAAAGTGTGAAGCCCATAGGCCACTGGCCCTTCTAAAGGCTTTAGATCATGAAATCTCCTAAGTTAAAACTCACAGAAGACTCCAAAGCATTCCAGTCAAAGAAGACCACTTCCAAAGTCTACTCCACTTGGCAACGGCCCTAGTAACCGAGGTTAAAGCCCCATATGGGAGTAACTTGGGGAGAAATCTATAAAAGCCGTCCTGACCAAAGGACAGCATGCACATGCTGCATGGACACACATGGTGCCTGAGCCCATGTGGCCGAGCACATGTGGTGCCTGAGCAAGTGTGTTGCCCCATCTCCCCTCTTGAGATGTGTATTCTCTCTCTCTCTCTTTCTCTCCCCCCCCCCCCTCTCCTAGACCCTCCTTAATAAAGTCTGTAAAACTTCATTGCTTCGACTCCTGAAAATTCTTTTTCTGCGAGGAAGACAAGAACCTTGAGGCAATCCTGGGTAAGGCCTAGGACTGACTTTCCTTTCCTGAAAAGAGCAATTCCTCACTCCAGCCTGGGTCCAAGGGTCCCTGAGAAATCTCGGGTGGTGGGGATCAACTCCCATGCCTAGAGAACAAGCGGGCATCAGGTGTGGCTTGACGGCCACCTCCTGGGGCTGGTGGGGCTCAGGCCCACGCTGTGCAGGGACTCATCTCAGACTCTATCAGTCTTAATCCTGCCCAGCGGGTTCCCAGGTGGCAGAGATGGTTGGGGAAAAGCAACCATCTCTCTCCCCTTCCAACCTCACATAAGCCACCTGTGAGGCCCACCTGCATCAATCATACAAGTCCATTCAATATCAGTGGTTCAGCCTCTTTGTAGTCATTCAGATTCACATGAATTGAGAGGCACAACTTCACTTCACTTGTATCACTTGTGTTCATCCGTTGTTCATCCATTTGCTCGAGGGCACTAGTAACATCTCCATTCGTTAGAAATGAGGTCCCGACCATCATAACTCATGTTATCTGAACACAGATTTGCCTGCCCAGACCCTCAGATATCACGGTAATGAGAATAGTAACTCATCCACACTGAGGAATGCAGACAAAACCAGGAAGAAGCCCAAGGCAGTGGAAACATGCAAACTTTCTGAAGATGGCTTTAAAGCAAAAATTCCAAATATTATTCACTGAAACGAAATGAAGAAATCATTGGAAAAGAATTTCAACAGTGAGTTGTCAAAATCCAAACAGACATCATAGAACCAAAGAATACAGTAGAACACACAAAAATGTTTGTGTTTATAACATAGAGAAAGGCAAATTATGTTGTGAAAACAGCATAGGCTCCAATAGAGTTAAATGGATCTTTATATCACAGCAAACACAAATGTGAACTCAAATGAACTAAAGACCTGTATGTTGATCACTTGATCACTTGAATCCCGTTACTCATCGATTTGCTCGAGCGGGCGCCAGTAACATTTCCATTGGACCCTATCACGTGCCAATGTAGCCCAATGGCATCTGGTTGATTCAGGAATATGAAGAGCCTCAAACCGTTCCTTCAGGGTCTTAACAAGGAAGTCTGACCATCTTGTAGGTGGGCGGCCACGTGATCTTTTGACATCCCGTGGGATCCAGTCGGTAACGGCTCTAGTCCAGCGGTTGTCTCCAAATCGCATTACATGTCCAGCCCATCTGATTTTCGATGCCTTGGCAAACGAGACAGCGTCCCTGATTCTGGAATAGCGACGGAGGTCAGAACTCCGGATTCCTTCTCTCACTTGAGTGAGGCGTGATATTCCAAGCATAGCTCTTTCGATGCCTCTCTGGGAGACCTGAATAGCATTCTCATCCTGCTTTCGTAGGGCCCAGGTCTCTGAGGCGTATGTTAATGCAGGGAGAACGGTGGAGTCGAAGAGATGTGCCCGGAGCCGGAGGTTCTTTGTCCTTTAGCTATTTCTTCGATGCCTTTGAAGGCATTCCATGCCGCTCTCTTCCTCCCTGCGCAGCTCAGGTTTTAGGTCGTTCATCATGTTGACTTCTCGACCTAGGTACACATAACTGCTACATTCAGAGATGTTTGTTCCATTGAGAGTGAATGGGGCCTCTGGAACTAGTTCATTTCTCATGAACATAGTTTTCTTCAGATTCAGCTGTAGACCTACCTTTCCACATTCTCGGTCAAAGTCAGCCAGCATTTGTGCCGCTTGGCTAATGTTTGGTGTTATTAGAACGATGTCGTCAGCGAAGCGGAGGTGGTGTAGTTGCCGACCATCTATCTTCACTCCCATTCCTTCCCATTCTAATTGTCTCATGATGTTCTCGAGGGTGGCACTGAAGAGTTTTGGTGAGATGGTATCACCCTGTCGAACCCTTCTTTTGACATCAATGATCACTTCTTTGTAGAATGGTGAGATCCTGGTGGTGAATCCGTAATACAGCTCCACGAAGGATCTTGATGTATTGGGTTTGAACACCCTGTTTGACTAGGGCTTCGATGACTGCTTCAGTCTCCACAGAATCAAAGGCTTTCTGTAAATCAATGAACGTGAGACAGAGCGGCATCTTGTACTCCCTACAGACCTCAATGAGCTTGGTTACTGTGTGGATATGGTCAATTGTGCTGAATCCTTTCCGAAACCTGCTTGCTCGCATGGTTGACCTTCATCTAGTGTTCTGCTAATCCTGTTCAGGATAACTCGTGTAAACAGCTTGTAGATGACAGACAACAGGCAGATGGGGCGATAGTTGCCGATGTCATGAATGTCTCCCTTCTTGAACAGTAGAACTGTCCTGCTGGTTTTCCATTGGGAGGGCACCTTGCATTCGGACAGGTACCGTGTGAAGAGCCGAGCCCCTTTTTCCTTTTTCTCCTTTTCCCCTTCTTTTGGGTAGGACTCCTCTCGGGTGAGATCCTCTCTCTTTGGTGGGAGACTTGGGCGCTCTTGTATGGTCTAAGTTCTGACCAGAGCTAGAGTTCTTTCATTAAATTGGATTGCGGTGGTAGAGCTTTTTTTACTATTAAAAGTCCTTTTGGAACTGCGCCGACCATGAGTTTTCATCTGTTCCCCGGGCGGCCTCGGAGGTAGAAGAGAACTTCTGTCCTGATACTGTTGGGGACCCCAGCAGCTCCCCGACAGAGGCTAACGTGAAAATGTGACAATAGGAACAGGCACAAGGTACACCCGGCAGAGCAGAAACCAGCTTTCCCCGTTGAACCCCTTGCACTCCATGGACCACGAGAGCAACTTCCGACCTGAGTCCACCATCCCGATGGAGCCTCAGAGGAGGCCAGAGAAACCCCCACACCTTGCTGGCAGCGATCTGTGTCACAATCCACACTCTGCAGCTGGTAAGATCTCCCCCCAGCATATTAATCCAGTCTCCAGCCCACAGATTAATCCAGTCTCCAGCCCAGCTTGTCAGAAACCCAGCCACCAAGGACCCGCCCTGCAGAGACCCGCCCTTCAGAGGAGAGTATTTCAAACCCAGGAATGCTTGAGCCTCAGACACCTGTATGTTAACACCAAAATTATTGAATACATTGAAAAAACACTAAAGACACTGCTGTCTTCAGTGGCATCTTTGGGATTTCAAGGCCAGTTACAATGAAAATAGGAATAAAAATAAATGGCATCTTTAAAACCATCTTCAATCTGACTTCAATCTGAAAAGTTCCTACCCAGCAAAAGAACTGTAAAAAAAAAAAAAAAGCATCCCTGGGGCTAATAGCCTGAGCATATGATTTAAATGTAAAAGTCCTGGACTCAACCCCCTGCACCACATAGTTCCCCAGGCACCGAACAAGGTGAAATTCCAAAAGGCGTTCTGCTGAGTGGAAGAAAAATAGTCAAAAACTATATATTTGAGATAGCGCTAATATGCAAGATATTATTTTTATTCACAGAACTCAATAATAATAGAATAAAGAAAAGGAGAAGAACAAAGCAGATACTAATCCATGATAATCATACAGAGGCACATTTTTTAAATCTCATTACTGGTTGTTATATGTGAAATGCAAACCAAATGACAATGTCAGTTTTGATGAAATCAATCAAAAAGCTAGAAACAAGAAGTGCTGGCAAAGGTACAAAGAAAGGGAGCATACTCTTAGTTCAAATGTAGATTGGATCAGCATTTAAATAAAACCATATGGATATTCCTCAAAATATTAAAAATTGGTCTACCCTATGATCCAGTCATTCTAGTTATAAGTATTCCAAAAAATTTTAATGTTATGTAATATATAAATTTATAAATTGTATAGACTTTTATATAATTAGTTTTATATAATATAGCCACATCTATATTCATTGTAGCCCTATTAACAAGAGCTAAGATTTTAAAATGACTCAAGTGCTCAACTACAAATGAGCCCATAATTAAGATACAGTATATAGTCAAAAGAATATAAGAAAGGTTGCTACAGCATGTCTGGAACTGGACAGGACCATGCAAAGTCAAGTAAGTCAGAAAGACAAATACAAGTAGATCTCATGTATGGTATACAGCGGAATAGCAAGAGGGGATGGCTGGAGAGTGCAGTAGGTAAGATGCTTGCCTTACATGTGGCCAACCTGGGTATAATCCTCACACCCCATGAAGAAATCACAAAACCAATGTATGTCTTCTTCAAAGCAGTGTCTATTCATGTCTTGACCACAGTTGGTTTTTGAGTGTGCATAAATAAGTCTTCAGATACTAAAGAGTTTCTACACTTTTTTTGGGTGTTTTTTTTTTTGCTTTTTTTTGGGTCACACCCAGGGAAGCCTATGGGTTACTCCTGGCGCTGCACTCATGTATTACTCCTGGCAGATATGTGGAAACGTAAGGGATGCTGGAGATCAAACCCAGGTCGGCTTCTTACAAGTTAAACGCTCTACCCACTTATCAAGAGTTATCGCTCTTGCCAGTTCCTACATTTGTGTAAGAACATTTGACCTGACCCACAGTGATTAAACTCCAAATTGGAATACCCAGATTACGTTTTCAAAAACATTCTTCTCGGAGATACAAAACCACAATCTATGGTGCCAGATAAAAGAGTCGATTTGTCTTTTTCAGGCATTTGAAAAGAGAAAAGTATTTAATCCAGTTTAGGGGCCGGATGGATAGCCTAGCAGGTAGGGCTTTTGCCTTGCACACGGCTGGCCTGGGTTCGATCCCCTGCATGACATATGGTCCCCGAGCACCGCCAGGAGTGATTCCTGAGTGCAAAGCCAAGAGAAACCTCTGAGCATTGCCAGATGTCACCCAAAAAAGCAAAAAAAAAAAAATAATAAAAAGGAATTAATCCAGTTTAGGTTCCATGTTGCCTAATGATGAGGCAGTAGATTACATAACCACTCAAATTTTCTACCCCACCTATTCTCCTTAGTGTAAAACCATGACTGGAAAGAAATAGGTTACAGAGGAAGAAACAATGTGATTCATATTCTAACTCAGTCAGCATTTTCTTTAGAATATATTAGTTATTTTAGTATTCACAGTGAGTTTTCGATGGTGGGAAAACTGGTTAATTAAGAAAGCCCCTATACAAATTACTTGAAAAAATTAAGACCACAATAATGTCTTTAATGTACAGAGAGTAAAACTATTTGTTTGTCTCTGTCACTCAAAAACATATGTAACTCACTAATGAACTGAACTTCCTAACACTTGGTTAGACTCCCTATGTACAAAGACAAACAGAAAATGATTTCTGCTCTCTAGAGAGTTCCAAAGGATATGCCAGTCACCTAAATGCTTAGCTTACAGAAAACTATATGCAAGTACTAAAAATCAGAGATAAGTACAGATTCATGTCATCAAAAAGGAGTAAAAGGGTGGAGGAGGTGACTGGGAAGACTGGAGCTCACGCTATGCTTGAAGGATCCCTGGACTGGATCCCTTTACTCGGCACTGCATGAAGCCCCAAGAACACACAGGTGTGACCCCTCCATCAAAACAAGGAGTTAGAAATTAAGAGATAAAATCTTCCAAGGAAGGGGAAAAATATCATGTCACTAATTGCCATTGAAAGTTTATATACATATAGATACACATATTTCCATAAATATACATATATAGTGAGAGAGAAAAAAGAAACATGCATGCATTTGTGTGCATATACATATATACATATACATATATTCAGATTTTTGGCTAATTTGAATATATCACTTTGCCTTTTCTTTCTCTAAATGTGAAAATGAATTCAAGATTTGGGAACAGGAATAGTAAGGCACAGCAAATTTAGATCTATCAGTTTTCCAAAGCTACCTTAAATATGAGTTGTTACCTAAAGCAAATTACCTTTAACCTCTAAACCTGGAGTTCTGATGTGTGAAACACCAGCCCTGAAAGACTGCTCTGAGGATTTGAAACATCACAGCAGCTATTACACATCTTGCAAATAAGTTTACCTGCTGTAAGTAGTAATCTTTATGATTATACTTGTTCTATTTGTCATAATTAGAAAGCTGAACTGTACAGGCATGTGCTGTGGATGTAATGCTGTTAGGACTTTATTATGTACTGTTGCAGGACTCCTAAGAGCCGCTGCATCTGCTCTGAATTGCTGCCTGCAAATCACTTCGTAGATAAGGGGATAGTCTAAATGTGGCAGTTTATCTGACTATGTATGCTGTACTAGCTGGTATAAATATTCTCCCATGCTACCACAATCATCGTGGGACTAGCTAGATCTTACCAGCATATTAGTCTGGCCACGTAGGACCCCTAGTAATTAAACCAGAGAGAAATGCTGTTTGTTTCCAAACAAACAAGCATGGCTTCCTGATATACTCAAAAGCAACTAAAATACAAAACTACAATGAAGTAGAAGAGACTTGTGAAGGCTTGGAGAAATATTTAACTGGCATTAGTATTAGTCTTTGGTACAGAGACATGCCATCTCAGAAACCCCCTTCTCTACCCTATAAAAGGCATTTCCAGGCAGATCTTGGCTCAAAACATTAGCATACAAAAGGGCCTAGGTGAGGTGCAGGGAGGGATTACCTAAGGGCATTTGACCCTCCCTGCTTTCCATAACAGTGGGAGGAAGGTCTGAGTTGCAGGGGTATAAACTAGCCTGTTTCCTCCAGCTGGCGCTTCTTTGTGGGCTCTCTCTTTGTGAGTGCTCACCCTTCTTGGAAGTCTTGTCTTCTTCTCCTTTTACAAAGGCCTTTACACGTGGTGGCCACCATCTTGGCCTACACGTGGCTGGGGTTCTAGCCTGGAATCCTAAGCACCGGGCTTTTCCTTTTGCTGATTTGTATGCCTGAACCTGTGATAAGTAAAGCCTTTTAAAACTGCATCGGATTCCTGAGTTTTCATCCATTCCTCGCCGGCTTAGGAGGTAGAAGGGAACTTCGCTTCCCGGCACTGTCCGGGGACCCCGCGGCGCCGCCCAACAATGTACTGTCTTTTATTGTTTATTTTCTTTTTCTTGCTAAGGTATAATATAACGCTTAGGATTTAGAAAAACCCATCATGAAATTCAGCATCTAGGCTTTTGGATTCTTGGAATTCAGAAGTAAGAAGAATTTATAGTTGTAAGAAAATAAAAAAGAAAGGAAAGTGTATAAAGAAATAAAGTATTTGAAGACATCTGGCAACTCCAGTCACCAAATAAAACTATTCATTCTGCTATGGTTACTGCTGGAGGCTTCTTCCAGGCATAAAATATTAAATCTTTAATATTCTTTCTCCACTGTACATGCAATGCAAACTACTCCATCGCCTTTTAAAAAACAATGCCTGGGGTGGTTATGTTTTTACCTCCTGGTTACATAAATTACTCAAAACACTACTCAAATTTTTAAAATATAACTACAATATTGTAAATCATAGTTACATAATATACTAGGAAGAGATAAAAACACATATAATTTCCTCTATTAAGCGTTTTTAAAGGTTGGGACACTCCTAAGCTTCCTAGGGATGCTCCCAGCTCTGTATTTAGAGCCACTTCTCAGGCTGAACCCAGAGAGATAAGGCCTTGCCAGGGACTTTAACTTCTGTATTATCTCTCAAATCCCTCTATAGTGCTTTGATTCAAACTTTTTCTTTTTTAAAATGAGAAAATAGCCAAGAGATAAAAATTTCTCCTTAATATGTTACTGATGTTAATTAGGAAACGACTTCATAATCAGAAAAAAAATGCTTTATACATAAAACAACATATAGTTCATTTCATTGCAAAGACATGTTGGGAAAAACTTCTCCATAAATCACTCCTATTTCTGAACATTTATGCAAGCCAACACTGATAGGTTTTATTCCAGACTCTTTTTCAAGGCTGTTTGTATAGTAAACAACCTTGAAAAATTGATGTGTAATGTCCACTTTAGTAATGAGTGCAGATTTCTTTGCTTGCCAGCATGATAATGTCTCTCCACAGTCAAGATTGCATATTTTTTCTTGCAGTCCTATTACCACCAAAGGCTAGAATTCTGTAAACTCACAGTACCTCAGTTATAAAAAATACTAACTAGAGGATCTTCATCCATCTAAACATTTTTACCCTTGGGCTTAGGC
>JAJIBD010006605.1:65000-77500 GCA_021461705.1 Cryptotis parvus | reverse complement strand
GTGATTTATGTAAAGTGGGCATCTTCAATTTCCCTCTCTGCCACCTCAGTCAACCTGGAAAATGTTCTGGGAACAGCTAGAACTGAATGGATCCTTTTGCAGGGTTCATATAGGAAAACTAGCTGTTCCTGATTTTTATCAAATGAAGTTAATGAGGATTCCCATTTGTTTTCAGAAATGTCATGTTAATTTAGGCCCATTTGTGATGCTAAAGAAAATTAACATTTGTCATCCCCACTTAGGCTAATGGGAAATGTCTGTTTACTTAAAACCTTTTAAGTCATTTATGTGACCATCTGCTCAGGTATTGCCCTGTTAACTATTTGACTCCCCTGAGACAATGTCTGGTACAGATTTTCTAACCTTGGGGACTCTACACTTTCTCAGTCTTAGAGAGGTTCAGAAATTTGCAGTAATGTTTAAAATGTAGAATGGGTACTAAAAGCCAAAATGGAGCTGCTTGCAATAGTTGACAAGGAGAAATTGAGTCTTCCTCTTTCACTATCTGTCTACCTTCAAAGGAAGGCAATAGATATGAAAACTAGGACTGACCAAGGCAAACTGAATCCACTAACCAGGCAGAAACTATCTACATTCCAAGGAGCTCAAAGAGTCAGGCACTTTACAAAACCAGAGTGTAGAAGGAAATATTTTTGCATTCTATACAAGTTGGAAAGCTTCTCTCACTTTCAGGTTGGTTATAAACTTATAATTAGAGCAAAGCTAACCCAAATCTAACACTTGCAAACAAAGGAGCTTTGCAAGCAATTTTTTAAAAAGTATTTTCTTGGACTGGCTCAGTGCACATTTACTTCTCACAAAGGCTTATTTTATTTTGAAATGACTTGCAAAATTTCATTCAGTGTCATCCCTGCAGGGAACATGAAGAGCAACTAGCATCTAGAGGAGTTAATGTTAATTAATCTCAGTGAATAATAGAGTTTCTAATGCAAATTATTCTGATGTCACCCATTGCCTAAAGGTGTTCTTGAAGATCTATGTGAAATGTCAGAAGATAAGCTTTAGTCACCTAGTGATAAAGAATTTGGACAGACTTGCAGGGAAATCAGGGAAGCAAGATCAACAGAAGACTGTTAGAGATATGAAAGAAGTTTATTCTCCAAAGGGTTGTTTTTACTTTCTATGAAGTAACTGCAGTGAAATTTTACTCGGAAATAACAGTAATGGACAATGAGCAATGTAAAATTACACTTGTCACTTCTCTTCAAGGCACACTTTCAGAGAGGTTTAATTTCCTGTTCTTTGAGCACTGTGGGTAGTTGCTGAGGAATTTGTGTTAGAATTGCCATTGTCCCTTGAGTATTCTGAAGGATTTGTGCTATACATATTCGAGATTTAACAATCCAAATATTGGGGTTTTATTTTGCTTCCACTTGTCCTTATCTTTTTCTTTGCAGCACATTCTTAAATGAGAGATCAAAAATGGAACAGTGGATAAAATGTCTATCTGGTTTATTGCTACCAGGAAAGAATTCTAGTGTGTGTGTTTTGGGGGGGGTTGGGGGATGTTTTTACTTCCTTGGTTGGTTTTGGTTTGGAGGCAACACTTGAAAATGCTCAGGGCATACTCCTGCTCTTTGCTCAGGAATAACTCCTGAAAGTGCTCAGGGGACCGCTTGTGGAAGACCAAACCCAGGTCAGTCACCTGCCATACTGTCTCTTACCACAAGAATTTGAGGGTTTTTTGGCATTCTTCCTTGTGTTTTAAAATTTAAACACTTATACAATTCAAGGGATTTACCAATACTTCTTTTTTTAGTGTAACCATTTCTCAAATATCAGGTAAGCAAGTTGCTTTCCTGCTAGAGACCATCTTCTCCAACCCTCCTGCTACTAAATGTGTGTCTTATGTTTCCTGGTATCCTGAAGAGATAGTACAATGTGGGGTAAGCCAATTGCCTTCATGCAACCAACCTGGATTGTATCCAGACACCACTCATGACTCTGAGCACTGCCAGGCCATCCCCTAAACACAGAGCCAGGATATTCCTGAGCATTATTGGGTGAGACCCCAAAATCAAACGAACAAAAAAAAAAATGTTGGTGGTAGGAAATATAGACTGATGAAGATTAGGTATTGTGGATGTTGGAACATTGTATGACTGAAACCTAACCATGAACAACATTGTGTGTATTTTCTCATGTTGATTTAATTAAAAAAATCTTGCCTAGTATTCTTTCCAGGATGGTTAAGTGATACATTTTACTCTTCTGAGAGCTAAATATCCATCAGTGTTGATTATGGGTCAATTTAGAACATAGAATAACACCCTGGATCATGGAACAGTGAGTTAGAAGATGAAAACAGCAAAAAAATAAATTAAGCATTGGATTCAAAACTGAAAGCCAGAAACTCTTCTGAGCAAGGTCAGTAGTCCTTCTCTTTTCCTTTTTAAAATGGAAACTTTCTCAGAAAGTTTCACCTTAAATATGAAGTGAAAGGGGACTCTATGCCTCAGGAGATAAGTCCAGGAAGGAAATTGTTGATTATTTTGGCATTCACCACTCTGCAAACCACCTTCCTAAAAATGCACTTCCCTTGTGTTGTCTTTTTCTATAAAAGTGGCTTCCGTGGAGTTAGATAGCATAGAGCCTAAAATGCTTGCCTTGCACACAGCCAACATACTATCCATCCAGAGTATCATATATATGCCCCTGTCACCAGCCCTGCGAGGATTGACCCATGAGCAGAGTCAAGAATAAGCCATGAGCACCGCCAGGTATGGCCCCAAGCCCAATAATGGAAAAGCTTTTGATAACTGCTTTCATGACCCTGCAGGCAAGATGGTTACTCTGAGAACAAGAACCATTCACTTACAACCTGCAGGCTTGTCATCAATAAAGCTCTTTCTCAGCCCCTCGTCACCTCTCCATTGATTGACCCTCCTGCATCCATGGTTCTGGTTCTTCATTATTACAGGCACATATGAATCCCCATGTTGTCTCATGGAGTGGACCCATCCAGACACCTTGGACACTTTCCAAATCAGACTTTGTGATAGAGAAAATTTTTCTATTTTTAAGGCCATAAAATCTAGCTCAGGGATCCATTAGAAAAAACAATTTTAACATTCATGTGCAAATTGTATTTTATTTCTTATTAATTAAACTGCATATATTTTAATGCATTCTAAGAAATAGCTTTCTGCATTAAAATTCTGGAGCTCAGAGGCAGTCATTAAAAAACAAAACAGATTCTTTTCTCAGACAACCTCCTTTAGACTAAACTTAGGAGTCTCTAAAGAGATTTTTCTTATCTTTATATTGTTAAATGATTTGAAAAAAATGAAATGTTATTCCTAATATTAAAGCTTCATGGGGTCAGGAGGGAATAGGCAGGGTGACATTATAAAGGATGGCCTCAGAGGGAAAAGTTCTTGAGAATGCCCAAGAACAGCCCCAAATATTTACCCAGGATATACCAAAAATAAGCCTTTCAAATGTCCAGCTCTTCTCCCACTTCCTTTGGCTGTACCCAATGCACGTGGGCTCCTTATCCGTGCCCCTTGTAAAATGTATTTAAAAAGAAAAAGATTTCTTTAGTCAGAAGGAAAAGGACAGATATAGAATGACTGCATTCATTAATAGGATGTAAATAGATACCAGTGTTGTACTAAATGTGGGAAATGGTAATGGCAGATTAAAACTCACCATTGAATATACACAAAGAGACTTAAGTGATAAACTCTAAATATCTGCAGGGCTAGCCATAATGTGTAAAATAAGAGGGAGAGAGATGCAGAGACAGAGAGAGAGACAGAGAGAGAAAGAGAGGAAACGAGGGTACCTGCTATTGAGGCAGCCTGGGGGTGGGTGGGAGGGGTGGGGTACATTGGTGGTGGAAATGGGGCACTGGTGGAGGGATGGGTGCTGGAATACTGGAGTACCAAGAACCAATTATGAACACCTTTGTAATTGTATGTCTCACGGTGGTATAATAAAAAATTTTTTAAAAAAGAAAAGAAAAGTAAAGAAAAAGATTTCTTTGTTTATTTGGCTTCCTCTGTAAAGATACCACTCCCCAACTTCCCTATCTTTCCCTTCCTTTTCTCAAAGTTTTTACTGAATTTGATCACTTTGCCCTCAATCCTCTGCCTTCAATCTTGACTGCAAACACAAAAAGTAGTTGTCAATTTTACAAACTGTCCATTTTATAATGTCTATCAGTATGTCCTTTTTCCAGAAATTTTAGTCCAGTCACACTAAATATGTAAAGTTAATAAAACCATGACTTTAGTCTTCACCATTCAAGACTCATACATATACTCAAGATTCATACCTCACTGGCTGGCTACAAAGCTTGTAACTCTAGACTGGTAAGATGTAAACCTGTATGTGAAAGGGTTTTTCTCCCTAGATCTAATCTCTTTAGATCTTCTTCATGGAAAGGGCAGAACTTAACCCTGCCAACCCTTGTTTTACTATGCTTCTGTAACCTCACCTTCTTCCAAAACCCTCTATGAGAGCAAAACTATTTTAAGATAAAATTTAAAGTCATGTAGCGAGTTCATAAGTTTTTCTTAAGTCTCTTCCATATATATTTGAATTGTGGTAATTTATTTCAAAAGTTCTCCTTACTTTTTCTCATCAATCTTTCTGATTCTTATCTGGTCATTGGTCCAGCCTTTATAGAACCCAGAGGGGTACAGGGTTTCTTTCTTATTTACAACAGTAGTTATTGACTTTTTCTTTTGCTTATATTGGTTATTGGGAATGAGATAAGGGGGAATTTACCAAATAAATCTATGAAAAAAACTCCAAATTTTAGCCATTTTGAAAAATTGTTGCATTCTGAAATTTTTTCTTTTTTGTCTGCAAACATATACATTTATTATTTCACTCAATTAAACTTTGTTGAACAATGCACACAACCAGAGATATAACAATGAATAACAAAGTCATTTTTCCCCACCATATTTTTCTTGAAGAGATGGGTAAATGTTTATGTGTGCAGATAAAGAAAATTTTAATCATTGAACTTTCTTTTCAGAAGGCATTGGGAAATATAAGTGGTTAGGTATTTAAATAATGCTATGACTCCCAAATTTCAAGTTTCAACTTTTTTAAATGTTAGTATTTATATGTTAGCATTATATTGACAAAATAGTAATATAAATATATGGTATAGTTTTAAAGTACAGTTGATTTCTCATTCAAAACAGAGCAACAAGCAAAAAAAATAGAGGTTGTTTTAAAGCAGATCTTTTTGAAAGAGATAGAGAGAAAGGAAAAGAAATAAAGAACCTGCCATGGGGGCAGACTGGGGTAGTGGGGAGGGGAACCGGGGACACTGGTGGTGGGAGATGGGCACTGGTGGAGGGATGGGTGCTAGAACACTGTATGACCAAAACCCAAATATGAACATCTTTGTAATTGTATATCTCACGGTGGTATAATAAAATACTTATTAAAAAAAGAAAACAGATCTTTTTGCCATTTTATTTTTTTTAATTATTTATTATTAAACTTTATTATACCACCATGAGATATACAATTACAAAGATGTTCCTGTTTGGGTTTCGGTCATACAGTGTTCCAGCACCCATCCCTCCATCAGTGCCCATTTTCCATCACCATGTCCCCAATTCCCTCCCCCCCCAGCCTACCTCTGTGGCAGGTTCTTTATATCTTCTCTCTCTCTCTCCCTTCTCTTACACGGTGTGGATTACAATACATACATTTAGAGGTTGCCATGTGTATTTTTTGCCTGTATTCAATGCTAAGTTCTAGGCTGGTATTAACATTCTCGACAATTATTAGCACACTAAAACAGATCTTCATAACAAACTTTTTTTTTCTGGCTATGACAGTAAGTTTACTACAGAGTAAGAGTAAGAAAAGATTTAATAAAATTTTTGAGATTAAGTATTTTACACTGAATACTTGGTATTATGGTTTTTATCTTACTAAGATATGATTAAAATTTTGAAGAATTGTAGTTTGATTTGGTTTTGATGTTTCGGTCACACCTAGCAGTGTTTGGGGGCTATGAAATACCAGGGATCAAACTCAGTCCTTCTGCATTCAAAGCATAAGCTCAGCCCATGTTAATCATAGTAAAAGATTTTTTAAAAAAATTAAAGTGCCATGTATGTACTTATAAAAGGCATTACAGAATGCCCCTTAATAGCACTGTAAGAGGCTATTGCCATAGGAAGACAGTAAAAAATGTCATGGTCAAAGTCAGAGTCTTCCCAGAGAGAAGTGATGATGTACTGAAAAAAAAATATTTCTGGAACTGATTAGTGAGTGTGGGAGACGATAAAAGAATTTGGAGTTCAAGATACCTGTCAGGATTCTTGCTTTGAAAACAATGCTGAATTGAGAAATAAAAGATCAAGAAAAGGGTGTTTAGTTTTCTTTAACTTTCTTTCTTTTCCTGTCTCAATAACAATGAGAAATATATGAAAAGTATTTTGTAAGCTAAAGGAAAGAAACCAGTAAATAGAAATGATGAAAAACAATGAAGTAATTAGTAAATCAACAGCTCAATGAAAGCAAGAAGTATAGTTGTGAGGCATAGAACTAGAAATAGGGTCAAAATTTATCAGGGTACAGAGGTAATCCCTCTACACCACTAGCACCCCATCACGCACTACACTGTCTTCAGAGATCTTCTCTGCCTGGATGAGTATCCAAATGGCAACACAACATTTCACAAAAGGAATTTAAATGGATGGGAAGATATGGGGTATAGATCCTGTATATATACCCCATATATACCCCAATGGTATGGGGCATCAAGGAAAGAGAAGGGTTAAGACTATATGAAGAGAAGAGTGACTTCATTTTTTTCTCTGAGTGAAAAAGATGAATTTCTCAGATAAAGAGACCCGTATTAACTGAAAAAAAAAAATCTACATCTGGATGATACCTCCAAAATGACCACTCTTCTGTGTCATAAAGCGGGAGAGCTGTGATTGCTCCTTCCATTAGGAACAGGACAAAGAAAGGAAATAAAGAACGGGCTTCTCAGGCTCCAGGGCTTCAGTGCTCTTAAGTGAAAATTATCTACATTCTTTAAATAATGGTAGCAGACTTCCTGAGGCCCACAGGGCCTCAAGTGATCTTCGTTTCATATATCAAGGTGATGTTTTTTGGAAGAAGGACACTGGGGATATGTTGAGAAAAGTCTATCTGACCTTTTGGAGAAATAATTACACAAACACAATAAATGTTTGTTCTTAGAAGCAAAATAACTTTCCAATCAGTTATTCTAGTTCCCAAACTAGTGAGGTTTTGCTCTATGTTATTTTTACATGATATACTACATTTAATAAGATCATTTTCAGTCACATTTTAGTAACCTGATTTTGTGAGGAGTAGTTACAATAAAAGATAACTATCTTTTAATGGAGTTTTTTTTTTCATATGGGATGCGGGGATCGAACCCGGGTCCGGATGCATGCGAGGGCAAACGCCCTACCCGCTGGGTTTAGTATATGATCTACAGAGCAACTCAGCCCCTAAAAAGCTCCATTGAGGTAAATGTTATTTGAGAAAATTTAAAAGACTCAGAAACATAAGAAAGCTCACGTATATCATATGGTTACAAAATGGTAAAGCCAGTTTCAAAGCCACAAGTCTAGTTGTAAAGTCAATATACCTAATCACTTGAATCACTTGAATCACTTGAATGCCGTTATTCATCAATTTGCTCGAGCGGGCACCAGTAACATTTCCATGGGACCCTATCACGTGCCAATGTAACCCAATGGCATCTGGTTGATTCAGGAATATGAAGAGCCTCAAACCGTTCCTTCAGGGTCTTGACAAGGAAGTCTGACCATCTTGTAGGTGGGCGGCCACGTGATCTTTTGATATCCCGTGGGATCCAGTCGGTAATGGCTCTAGTCCAGTGGTCGTCTCCAAATTGCATTACATGTCCGGCCCATCTGATTTTCGATGCCTTGGCAAACAAGACAGTGTCCCTGATTCTGGAATAGCGATGGAGGTCAGAACTCCGGATTCCTTCTCTCACTTGAGTGAGGTGTGATATTCCAAGCATAGCTCTTTCGATTCCTCTCTCGGAGACCCGAATAGCATTCTCATCCTGCTTTCATAGGGTCCAGGTCTATGAGGCGTATGTTAATGCAGGGAGAACGGTGGAGTCAAAGAGATGTGCCCTGAGCCGGAGGTTCTTTCTCCTTTTAGCTATTTCTTCGATGCCTTTGAAGGCATTCCATGCCGCTCTCTTCCTCCCTGCGCAGCTCAGGTTTTAGGTGGTTCATCATGTTGATTTCTTGACCTAGGTACACATAACTGCTGCATTCAGAGATGTTTGTTCCATTGAGAGTGAATGGGGCCTCTGGAACTAGTTTATTCTTCATAAACATTGTTTTCTTTAGATTCAGCTGTAGACCTATCTTTCCACATTCTCGGTCGAAGTCAGCCAGCATTTGTGCTGCTTGGCTAATGTTTGGTGTTATTAGAATGATGTCATCAGTGAAGCGGAGGTGGTGTAGTTGCCGACCATCTATCTTCACTCCAATTCCTTCCCATTCTAATTGTTGCATGATGTTCTCGAGGGTGGCGCTGAAGAATTTTGGTGAAATGGTATCACCCTGTCGAACCCCTCTTTTCACATTAATGATTACTTCTTTGTAGAATGGTGAGATCCTGGTGGTGAATCTGTAATACAGCTCACGAAGGATCTTGATGTATTGGGTTTGAACACCCTGTTTGACTAGGGCTTCAATGACTGCTTCAGTCTCCACAGAATCAAAGGCTTTCTGTAAATCAATGAACGTGAGACAGAGCGGCATCTTGTACTCCCTACAAACCTCAATGAGCTTGGTTAGTGTGTGGATATGGTCGATTGTGCTGAATCCAATATACCTAATCACTACCATCTATTGCCTTCTACATAAGTTATAAATTCCTAAAACTCTTCTATAAAAGTTTAAGAATGAGATAATTTTGGTGCTGAAATAGGGAAAGACCATGTGTAATTATAATTTAAAAAATTAGTTTATTCCTAAAAGTCAAGATGAGTTTCAATCTTGTTAGCAATAGAAAATAGTTTATTTTCTTCGGCCAGGAAAACTTTTATCATCTGATACAAATCTAAAATATAATAGTGGTCACACAATATGGGTACTATTAATACACTTCGCTCTAAACAATAATTTAAAGATTATTTCTATTAAAATCATGCCTTAACATTTTGAGTTTATAATGGAAAATTATTTATAAATTTTATATATTTTGTATAACATCAGAAATCACTTATGTCTTAAATGTGATTCACATATTTTTATTAGCAGAGTTTTAAAGATTTTTTTTAAAGTGGCAGGTGGCATGGATTTATTTCAGAAGTGAGGACACAAAGAAAACCATAATACATAAAACAAAATTTTCAAAAGATGATATGGGAAAAGTGTTTTCAAGTTAAACTCTGAAATGCAGTGTGATTTTTCTAAACCTTATAAATGATTCATAACAAACTTGTAAACATGGAGAAAGAGAATGGAGTATGAAATCATCTCTTATTGTCAATGCTCACTTATCAGTGTTTGTCAAAACCCTGAAATTCCAATTCCAAAGAAAGAGATTATCTAGACAGGGGCTTCCAGATTCACTAATATGCACATTCAGTCCCTGTGAGAATTGGATTCATAAGTAGTTTTTCTGGCCAATCACCCTTCATTAACAAGAGAAGGTGGGGAAGGGCAACATTTGGGGAGAAAATGAAACTGATTCAAATCATGTCAATTAAGAGCTCCACAGAAGTGTGCTTCATTTTGGCGTATGAGGTCACTGCCTCACACAAATAATTCAAAGCTCTCTCTGCTTTATTGGTTTTCTGCCCAATAATTCTTTATTCTTGCCTTTTCCAGCTGATTGGTTCCTCTCTTTGCAGTGGTAGAGGCAGCAGCAGAAACACCCTCAGCAGTCACTGCTCCCTGAGACCCAAGATGCCCTGTGCCCCTCATTCACAGACCCACGATAAGGTCAAGCCACTTCTCTGACACTGTTCTCTCCTAGAGCTGCAGAGTGGTGACTTTTAGCCTCTCTCTTGGCAAATGTCTTCTCTTAGGAAATAGGGAAACTTAAGAAAGCTGAAAAAAAGAGGGAGGCCAAGACTAATCCTGGCCAAAAGTATTCTTTACCCCTGGTTCTGGGTTCCTTTCGGCATCTACTGCTCTGGGTTTCTCAAAAAACTTGAACTCACGTCTGAGGCAGAAAGAAGCTAAGGGGAGGGTGGGTGATGGAAGGTAAATTCACGGGAAACAGGAAAAGCATACTTTCAAATAATATGTTTTAAGAGTATAGCCAGAGGCAGGAGAAATATTTCAGGCAGAAACGCGGCTTACCCTAGTTAGATCACTAGTACTGCATATGGTCCCCTGACCTCCAGGGCTCATTTTTGAGTATAGAACCAGGGGTGGCTTCTTAGCACCACTAAATATGACCCCAAAACAAATGAAAGTGTTAGAGCTAAGGAGTACATCAAGAGCTGTTCAAGGGACCAGAGAGAGCACAATAGGTAATGCACTGGCCTTACATGCAGAGGGTCTGGGTTCCATCTCAGGAACCTCATATGGTTCCTTAAATCCCACCGAGCTTGGTGTCTTAGTGTAGATTCAGGAGTAAGCCCTGAGCACAGGGAGGTGTGAACCAATAAGCTATCCTCCACCCAAAAATTTCAAGAAATATTTCATAGGCTTTGATAACAAAATATATTTAGCAGGAATAAAGTTGGACTTCACCTCAAGAGAACCCAAAGGCTCTCTTGCCTGTCAAGGAGAGGATGCACTTGAAAGTGACACTGTTGGCATGGATGTGGTTACTCTGAAACAAGCACTGTCAGAGGGAGCCTTCTCCAGTGGCCACCTTGATTGTGAGCCAATGAGGGTCACGCAGTGAACATTAACAAGGGATTAATTGTGATCCACTCATTAGTAAAAATTTCAGTGACCATAATTTAGCTTTTCTTTTCGCTCAGGAGTCACCAGAGACACACTTTAAAGTACTGGGGAATTTAGGGTAATCATACAATGCTGTAGAACAAACCCATGACCTCAAATTTGCAAGGCATGTGGTTGATCATTTAGCCACAACCCCAGCCCAAGTACCTTTATTTTGGTTTTGTTATTTTTTTTTTTGTTTTTTTAGAGGCCAGACCTGATGGTCCTCAGGGAACCAAGCAATGCCAGAAATCAATCCTGAGACTCTTGAATGCAAAACATGCTCTCAGTCCATTGAGTAATTTCCCCAACCTTTACAATTTTGTTTCTAAGAGTAGGTGACTATATTTTGCTGTCATGGACAGTTAGAGCCTGGAATATCATGCTATAGCTATTGCATATGCATTTATTTCCAATTAACACAAAACAAACATCATTTGGTATAATGAAGTCATTTAGTAATATTAAAAGCTAACTTTTCCTGACTTCATTCTGGGCTTCTTTGAAATCTCCAAAGATAAAATCTTCAGTTGTTTTTGAAATATTAAAATTCATAATCAAACTAAAATTCCTGTCTTGCAGGATGGCTGAATTTCAGGATTTTTCTAAGATAAGTGGTAGTGAAATCAAAATAATAGCCATTCTCAGATCATTTATGTAAAACTTTGGCAAATGTCAAACTAAATTTAGGGAAAAACTGAGAAGTCAATCTATAGAACAGAAGCGCTCAGTACAATCAGGAATACAGCCAAGAGCAATAAAAGACCCAAATAGAGTCTCAAACGCTGCTGGGGAAGCTGGAACTCAGCTCTCCCCAGACTCTGCTGACCATGGGGCTTCCAGGAGGACAGATGGGTTTTGGGAGTGGGCCCATCACCTCTGGGGGTCCTAGAAGCCGCTGATGAGACTCGCCACCACACTAGCTGCCACCTTCACTGTCCGGACGCTGGGATGCTACCTCAAGACCAAATTAACAGAGCAAAACAAGTTCGAGCCCAGGTAGGCAGCTCCCAGAAGCGGAATCACTGGGAATTCATCAGATGGAGCCAGGAGTTGGCCCTTCCTCCCTCCATTTTGTCGAGCTTGGTGGCCTCGCCCAGGAGCTGCCCTGGGGTGACCAGCCATAGCATGCAGTCTCAAATGCGGCTGGGGAAGCTGGAACTCCACTCTCCCCAGGCTGAGCTGACCCTGGGGCTCCCAGGAGGACAGATGGGTTTTGGAAGTGGGCATATCACCTCTAGGGGGTCCCGGAAGCAGCCAGATGAGATTCGCCCACCACACTAGCCGCCACCTTCGCTGTCTGGTTGCTGACCATGAAGCCCCTAAGTTGTGTGGCTGCAAGCTGCGGAGCAGTTCATCAAACTAGTGGAAACAGTTATGTCCTTTAATGTACTGCATTCTATGATGTGTAGGAAAGTTAAGCGGAGGGAGAGATAGAGAGGAGAGAAAAGACATACAGAACCCGCCAAGTAGTTGAGGTGTGGGAAGGGGGAGGGAGATGGGTTCGGGTGGAGGGATGGGTGTTGGAACACTGTGGAACCAAAACTCTACATGAGCATCTTGCAATTG
>JAJIBD010006605.1:0-60000 GCA_021461705.1 Cryptotis parvus | reverse complement strand
TAATGGCTTGATGCATATTAATAAAACAAAAAACAAGCATTTTTTTTGTTACAAACTCACAGGACACCATCAAAATTAGCACATTCTATCCTGACCCTAGTTTCCTCCATTACTGACATTTTATATAACTGTACTACAATATCAAAACTAGGGAATTGATCATTTGTTGTTGTTTGGAAATAGATCTTAGTAAAATATTTTAACAACAAATTTATTCTATTATCCTTTTTTTTTTTTTTTGGCTTTTTGGGTCACACCCGGCAATGCTCAGGGGTTTCTCCTGGCTCTGCACTCAGGAATCACTCCTGGTGGTGCTTGGGGGACCATATGGGATGCCAGGGATCGAAACTAGGCCAACACAGGCCGGCCGCGTGCAAGGCAAATGCCCTACACACTGGACTATCGCTCCAGCCCTCTATTTTCCATTTTAAATATTGTTTGTACATGTGTATTGTCTAGTTCTCTGCAATTTTATCAAATATATACATATATTGTTGTCAAACCTCTACACAATGAAGATATAAATCTGTTTCATGATTACTAGTGGACTTCTTTATTTCACTCTTTATTCAAAATGGGAGCCACACCCCTGTGTCTCAGGGCTTACTCCTGGCTCTGAGCTCAGGCTCAATCCTGACATTCGTAAGGGACCAAATGAGGCTCTAGGTATGGAACCCTGGTTGGCTGTGTGCCGAGCAAGCATACTAACAGCTGTACAATCACTCTAACCTCATGTCACACTTTAATATTCACAGCGCCCACCCATGTATCCCTAACTCTAAACTCTCCATATGCTCTGGCACCCACTAAACTGTTCTTCATCTCAACAGTTTTATTGTTTGATGAAAGGAATATAAATGTACTTATACAGTATCAGACATTTTCAATCAATATTTTATGCTATGGATAATGAACATGAGATCTATCCATTGCCACATATATCAATGGTGTCTTATTTTAAAAAATTACTGAGTAATTCTCCATGATATGGATATTCCAGTTTATTTAACTCTTCAACCATTGATGGACATTTGGTTTGTTTCTAGTTTTTACTTTAACAAATGATACTGCTATAAAGTAACCCACATTTTTTGTGTGAATGTAAGGTTTCATTTCTCTATGATTAATGCCTAAGAGTGCAATTGATATATCAAATGGTAAGTGCACATTTAGCTTTATAATATTCTATTAAATCATTTTCCAGAGCAGCTTTCTAATTTATATTCCCACCAGAAATGCATGAAAGATTCTGTTTCTCCATATTATTTGTGTGTGTATTTAATTTTAGCTGCTCTAACAGGTGAATACTGTTGCTTCATTTTATCACACTCAATTGGGGTTGAAGCATTATTCACAGTAGTTAAGGTCTGGAAACAACCCTAAGTATCCAGTAACATATGCTGAATAAAGAAAGTACAGTACATAAACACACAGGAATACTACTTAGCTGTAAGAAAAGTTGAAATCATGCAATTTGCTGCTGTGCGGATGAGTACCATGCTGGAGAGTATCATGCTGAGTGAACATATTCCGAAGGAGACACAGACACAGAATGATCTCTCTGATGTGTGGATATAAATAAAATATAGAGGCACAGAAAAAATGTCCAAAGGCAACAAAAACTGAGATCTGGTCTTCAGTGGGAAGCTTTGGGAGAGTTTGCAAGGGGGAATAAGGGACACTGGGACACTGGTGGAAAGAATCATATGGAGGAGGGCGTGGTGTTGCGATGATGTTTGCAAGGAATCCTACCATTAACAGTGTTGTAAACCGTGAAGGCTAAAGTAAATTTTTTTAAAAACTTAATGGGATGGAGGTGTTGGGACCATATGTAGAGAGCTGCAGGGGATTGAACTAGGGTTAGGAACATGCAAGATAAGCACCTCAAGTTTTGTACTGTATGTCTAGTCCCTACACTCTATTTTTTGTACATTGTTTTCATTGATAAAATATAGGCTCCTAAATTTTACTGTGGTCAACTTTATAAGGGCATTTCATATCATAAGCTCATAGTGTCCATATCTTTCCTATACAACCATTTCCAGGCCCATGATTCTACTCAAAGACCATGTGTAAAATGCCTTTAATTTTGTTTTTATAGTTAATCCAGCCAACAAAATATCCTTAGTCTAATTAAAGGAGTAGAGTTGATTTCTATTTAGTAATGAAGAAGCAAAGTTAAGTGCCCAGAGACTGCATAAAACATTTACACTATAGTGTGATAATTTTTCTGTACTGAGGCTCAAAACCAGTGTCTTGTGCACGTAAGGTAACTGTACTAATGCTGATTTGTACCCATGATCCCTGACAGGATTTTTTAAGTCTGTTTACAGGTCTTAAGACAGTAATAGGAATATTTGAACAGGAATGCTTATGGAATGGTTCCCTAAAACAAGCTAGTATCTATTAATTCTGTTATTTAAAAAAAACTGAAAGCCATTATGTTCTCAGAGGTAGCTTGAGACTATGGAAGGGAACTGATATTATTTGTCTAGATAAAGGACAAATGAAGATTTGAGATCCAGCTGTAGTCAAATCAAAGGCAAAATAAAGATTTGATTCAGATGGCTTCTGGCTAACCAGAAAATCAGTCACCTGCTGTGCATCTGAAGGGCCTTTCTGTCTACAATCTCTCCACAATTGGTATTTGAGCTCACCATATGTTAAGTGAAAAGACTTCAGTGCGATCTACTTATTTGTTAACAACCTAACAATATACCACCATGGGATCATTGAAATGGCAGAACAGTTTAATTGCAAAATTAGCACAATACAGAGAATCTGACATCCCTTTCCACATGATATATAAACACTCTATAATATTCAACATGCTGCTTAAAGCCATATACAAATCCATACAGTAAAAATATTCTTTATAAATAGATGATGAAATTCCTGAGTCTTATGTTTCAGGGAGAAAGGAGCAGGACTATTTGATTAATAATGATTTTAAATCAGAGAAATATGATATTTGTTCTGGTGAGGTCCAATTTAGAATTTAAGAGTGGAAAAACTAGGTCACAAAGAGAAGGTGGCAATGGTAGATTACAATTTGAATAGAAAACAATGACTAAAGCTAACTATAGATTTTTTTAAATATCTGAATCAAAACATCTATACCTAAGAAATATCTTCAGTCCTGAGTTAAAATCTAGTTCTTTAAGAATGACCTAAAATTGAAATTATCACAAATGTGTGGGAATCAGAGGCTAGGTAAGACAGAGAATGGAACAGTGTGCAAATAATTGTCGAAAGTGCTAATACCAACCTAGAGCTGAGCATTAAATACAGGCAAAAAGATACACATAACATCATTTTAATGTATGTATTGTAATCCACAATGTGGAAGGGAAGGACAAGAGAAAGAGATATAGAGAAAGAGAAAGAACCTGTCATAGAGGAAGGCTAGGGGAGGGGGAGGGAATCGGGGACATTGGTGGTGGGAAATGGGCACTGGTGGAGGGATGGGTGATGGAGCACTATATGACCGAAACCCAAATATAAACATCTTATGAACATCTTTGTAATTGTGTATCTCACGGTGGTATAATAAAATATTTTTTAAAAATGGAACTAAAAACTTAGCAATATATAAGCTGTGGAAACAATCCAAAAGTGCCTGGTGACAGATGAGTGGATAAAGATAATGTGGCATATATACTGTGTGTGTATATGTGTGTATACATATATACAGTAGTATAATGAAATACTATTAGCTTTAAGAAAAGATTAAATCTTGCCTTTTGCTACAACATGGATACAATTGAAGGGGCTGATGCTACGAGAAATAAATCAAAATAATAATAATAAATGGCAGATGACACCAGTAACAGTTATAGACCTCATTCCCGTGACCTGATGGAATGGTTTGAGGCTCTTTATGTTCCTGGAGCAAGCAGATGTCCTTGGGCTCTACTTGCATGAGACAGGACATATGGAGATGTTACTGGTGCCCGCTCAAGCCAATAGATGATAACGGGAAGACAGTGATACAGTGACCTGACTCATATATGGCACATAAAAACATAAGACAGAAAACAGAGTTTAATGAAAACAAATCCTAAGAATTCTTAGACTCTTCTGAATTGAAGTTACCAAAAGAAGAAGGGGTGAAAGAATGAAGGTGCCCCAATGGACTGTGGTGTAGAAATGTTGGCACTTTGGTTTTGGAACATTGTACCCCTAATGTTATAGAAGCAATGTACCCCTAAAACATGCACAGGCCTGTAAAATTAATGTTAGTGTTACTTTTTAAAGCCTGGAAATATGGATTTTTCAGATGGTTTGATACATAACACAAAAACATTATTACCTTATTTGATATGGTAATTAACTGATCAATCAAACATACTAGAAACAACCTTATTTTCAAAATTATTACCTGTGTACACTCGGTACAAATATCATAACTCATTTGACACATTACACAAAGAGGAAGTTATAATTGACGAGAGAATGCTAAGCTTTCAGAAGAACTTCAGGAACATAATGGTAAGAGAAGGGAAAATGTGGGTCAGACATGGGATGAGGGAGACAGTCTGAATATACAAAAAAAAGAAGTGTTTTCAAATTACATATATTCTTTTCTCCAGTTAAAAATACATTGATTTCAATATGACAAATTCCAAAGTAGTTGTATGATGCCATTATAAGAGTAACCAATGTCAGCCCTCTTGCTATTATTGGGATACCACCACACCCAAATTAGGATCACTTGTCTTCCCGTTGTTCATAGATTTGCTCGAGCAGGTGCCAGTACATCTCCATTTGCCCCCTCACATGCTAGTATAGCCCAAGGGCCTCTAGTCACTCCAGGAAATGAAAAGCCTCAAACCATTCCTTCAGGTCATGGGATTTTGAAAAGTATTTAGTAGTCTTAAGGAGATAAAATTAAAAATTAGTATTTAGGACTGGAGAGGTAATACAGATAATACAGAGGTAAGGTGCTTACCTTGCAGAGAGCTGACCGCCAATTCAGTCTCTGGCATTTCATTTGATCACCAAGCACTGCCAGGAATGATCCCTGAGCACAGAGCCAGAAGTAAGCCCTGGGAACTTTTGGGTTTGCCCCCAAACATTTCACCCTCTCCCCCAAAATTAGGGCTTACTCTGACTTATTTATATTTTAATCCAAGTTTCTAAATACACTCTTTTTCACATATTCTAAGAAAGATGGTTGTAGTTATATGAAAGATGATTTGAGAACTTACATGTTCCCTAAAATGTAAATGAAAGAAAACTAACACACAAGTGTTAATTCTAGATTTTATAAAGACAGGGAAATTTCTCTCAGGGCTTGGCTAAATTCCACAATTCATTCATCTATGGAAATATGACACTATTTCTCTCATTTTTTCAAGTAGGTGAGTTGACTAGAGGTTTGAGGATAAGGAAGAGATATACTTACAAGAAGCAAAAGCTTTATATTGTTCACTGGAACAATATCTACCTGAGAGATAGAGAGCATCATTAAGAGACTATTCTGTACACACTGTAGGATATCTCCTGGTATCTCTGAACTCAGGATCTCTATTTCTGGTTTGTTTGAGGTTTCTATGGTGTATGCAGTAGGATTCAATGTGATCAAGGGCTCAGGCATTTTCAAGTGAGAATTCACGCTTCCCATTTCTGTATTCTTTGCTGCTCTGAAGTGATGAGTTCCTCTATTGACTTAAAAGTTTTTTCACATAAATATCCTAAACCAAATGTGACACTTTAACCTTTCCAGTCAAAATGTTTAGAAACAGATATTGCAAACTTGAAAAGATCATGGCTGGTGAGGCAAACAGAAGAGCTTGCAATTAACGTGATTTTTGTCTCCACTCAGATAAGATGTTAAGAATAGAATTAAGAGAATCATAAAACTGTTATGCTGATGACTTTATTATAAAAGAAAAATGTAACTCTAGAGATATTTAAAGCATTATCATAGAAGACTACTTCATTACACATATTCTTACCCCTTTAGGCATTCTTCTTTTAGCTGTCCTAAGCTATTTCTCAGCCAAACTAATAAGTTTGAACTGTTTTCTAATTCGTGTATAAAGATGAAGGTATTGGAAACTTATCATGAATACTAAAGGAGAAATACAAGCACTAGGGAAAACGCACCTGTGCATTGCTATTCTCTGTCTGACTCTCTAACTGCCACCATTAATATTTTTTGTGTTTCTCACAGCTGTCAGAACGTGCTGGCTTCTGTTTTATTCTCAGAGCCTAAACACATCTTTTCTAGTACATGGTTTGCATGCTAATGTTCAAGCAAGGCATATTATTCGCTTTAATTTTGATCTTATCAAAGGCAGGACAAGGATTTTAAATGCTGCAACTGCTCATACTAATTAGAAGAACTATTTAACAGCCAGCATTAGCTTTCTCAAAGACTAGAGCATACATGAGAAATAAGCTTCACAATTAAACTAATAACAATAGCAGAGAAAAATTTCAATGTTCACATTTATGTTTTAAATCTTATTTGGGACTATTTTTAAATCATCATGTTCATAAGATATACTATTTATAGAAGGTATGATCATAGGGGTCAAATACTATCTTAGAAACCAACTAACCAAATTCTCTAATTGCATCTATTAGAAAGCTTAAAAATTAGAACTCCTATCCAAAGTCACGATGATAGTATGGTGGGTAGAGTGTTTGCCCTGAGAATTGTTGGGTATAATACAAAACAAAAACAAACACACACATGCATGCACACGCACACACACACACACACGCACGCACACACACATACACAAAATCACAATGAGTTCATGGCAGTTAGAGTCAGGCATTATGTCATAATTGTGCACCCTATTTCTAATACAAGCTAAAAACAAACAGGAGAAATGTGTGAGTTGTTCCTAAAAGAGAGAACTTTAATAGCTATTTAAGAGGATGGCAAAATGGCAGATGGGTACAGACACCTGAGTGTCTTACTAACACACTTTCAACTAAGCAATAAACTGGGTGACATGCAGTCCCTGAAGGACCAGACAGCCAGAGGACAGCCAGTGCTGTCCTCATAAGAAAAGGTGATCGGAGACATTGAATGAGGGGTACAACTAACTATACCTTAAGATCACCAGTCGTGCCTTGGGAACCCTGATGAAGGTGGACCCCACGGGAGGCTTATGTGAGGCGGGAACGAGAGAGAGATGGTCGCTTTCTCCTCAGCCGCCTCTGCCACTCGGGACCGCTGGGCAGGCTAAGGACTGATAAAGTCTGCGATGAGCCCCTGTACAGCGTGGGCCTAAGCCCAGCATCCCCACCAGCCCCAAGAGGTGGCCATCAAGCCACACCTGAAGCTCACTTGATCTCTAGGCAAGGGAGTTGATCCCCACCACCAGAGATTTCTCAGGGAGCTACGGACTCAGGCTGGAGAGAGGAATTGCTCCTTGCAGGAAAGGAAAGTCAGTCCTAGGCCTCACCCAGGGCTTCCGCAGGGTTCTTGTCTTTCTCGCAGAAAAAGAATTTTCAGAAGTTGAGGAGCAGTTAAGTTTTACAGATTTTGTTAGGGACATTTTAGGATGGGGAAGGAGTAGGGAAAGAGAGAGAGAGTAATGCGCTCAAGGGAAAATACAAGCTGCTCCAGAGGCTGAGAGCCCCAACTGATTCCCAAGGGGGGTTTTATCCCTTTGGGTTGGAATGTTCTGGAATCTTCTGCTGGGCCATCAAAGGTTGATGGGGGCTAAGGGCTGGGCAGACCCAGCTTCCTCAGGGTCTATTGTTGGATGACAGGTTTAGCCAGCTTGGGAGCTTTGCTCACAGCTTAATCTATTATATGTTCTTAAACCAAGGTTCATTCTAATGAGATCTTTCTTCTATGTAAACACTGATAGAGAGTGTGGCAGTTACAGAAGTCACCTTGACTCTGAATAACTTCTGACTTATTATACATCTACTAAGACTTCTATGTTTTCTAGATTGGGCACAGCTCCTCTTTATACCCACTGCACGCAGCATGGGACAGTTTGAATTCACCAGAAGACTGCCACCTTGGCTATGTTGAGACTAACATTTAAGATAATAGGAAGGATCATACTAGTTTGCTCTCAAGCAGGCCAGCTTGACCCTTTCATTATACGGAGAACAAGATACTCAGAATCATCCTGGTGCAGATAATAAATAAGAAGGACCTTGTGCGTACCATCTAGATTACATGAAGCCCATGAAATTAAGATGAATTACTTCATATCAGCCCCCTCTCTCTCCCAGTGTTTTACATAAGAGATAATCTCAGAAGAAGGGATTAGTCCTTGGCATAACCCTTTGCTTATACCTATAATAGGGTGTGGCACCACCCTTCTACAAGCTGTTTAGGTTCTTTGTTGACAGTTCTTTGTCAACAGTTAGGATTACTTTGATGTATATGAGGGGACTGACTTGAGGCACTCTTCCCTTTCCCCTTCTTTTGGGTAGGACTCCTCTCGGGTGAGATTCTCTCTCTTTGGTGGGAGACTTGGGCTCTCTTGTACGGTCTAAGTTCTGACCAGAGCCAGAGTTCTTTCATTATATTGGATTGCGGTGGTAGAGCTTTTGTACTATTAAAAGCCTTTTTGGAACTGTGCTGGACTCATGAGTTTTCATGCATTCCTCGGTCGCCTGGAGGTAGAAGAGAACTTCTGGTCGCCTGGAGGTAGAAGAGAACTTCTGTCCTGATACTGTTGGGGATCTCAGTGGCTCCCTGACAGTCTATTGTTGGTTAATGGGTCTTATCAGGGCTTCATTCCTGGTTCCAAAAGGTGACAGTGTAATGGCAACAGTTTATTGCCTTGCAGGTCCCCTCACCCCCTCCATCCCCACCCTGTCTCCCTGCCTACCTACATCAACACCATACCCTTAAAATTCAGAGCCATGCTTTTGAGTCTGACAGGTTCACAGCTACATTGAGAACGCGGATACTTTGGAACTGCAGCTGTAGAGTGAGTACACAAGACTCTTCAAGAGAAACCAAGACATTGGTCAGACAGACAGACAGACAGACACAGAGAGAGAGAGAGAGAGAGAGAGAGAGAGAGAGAGAGAGAGAGAGAGAGAGAAAACCTGGGGAAGCAAGTAGAAGCCAGCAACAGTGAAAACTACAGAGCAAGAAAACAGCCAAGAAACCAGGACTGGAAAAGAGACTCTTCACCCTGCTGCCCTGAGGGGACGTGCAGCCATCTGAAGTATCCCACAACCGCCTGATCAGTCCATGTTTAGGGTGGAGATGGGCAGCTAGAGTCTGTGACCCTCAGTACAGTAAACTGGAGGTCCAGCTTGAGAAGAGAGAGAGAGTATGTAAAGTTTGCTGGGAACTAAGCTCAGCCTTCAGCCTGCTAGGCAAGGCTCCTCTCCCCCCAAATGACCTTGTTAACAGCAAATTCTAGTGTAAGACACCTGGTCCTCTCTTGGGGTATTACATGTCTTGGGACTTCTAGTTAGAGCCCTAAAGCATTCAGATTAAAAATTGCACATAAGGCAACCCACAATATGTGGGAGAAGGAGGAGAGAGAGAGGGAGAGAGAGAGGAGATAAAGAACCTGCCATTTAGGCAGGATGTGGGAGGGGGGAGGGAATTCGGGAACATGGGTGGTGGTTGAGGGGCACTGGTGGAGGGCGGGTGCTGGAACACTGTGTGACCGAAACCCCCAAGCGTGAACAACGTTGTAATTGTATATCTCACGGTGGTATAATAAAATGTTAAAAAAAATTTGCACATACGGGAGGCAATTTTTCATGAGGCTTTAAGGCTTCTCTTAAAGGGCTTAGCCATAGGTTGAGCTTAGTCAGTTCTCTTTGCATTCACCTCTGACTCCAGTATCCCTTCTGCCTGAACCCCTGAAAAACTTGGGCTACACAAACTACAGATCAGGGGTAGTATGTTAAGTTGTTGACTCAAACCATGGACAAAACCCAAATGGCACAATCAGCCTAGACAGAGGGTGCTTATGGATCTCTCCTCTCTTGGTTCAAATAGTAGAAGTCACTCAGGAGTGCCAACTCTGATAACCTCCAATAGAAACCATACCCAGGGGCCAGAGCATTAGCATAGCAGGTAGTGCCTTTGCCTTGCACACAGCTGACCTGGTATCCCTTATGGTCCCCTGAGCACCGCCAGGAGTAATTTCTGAGTGCAGAACCAGGAGTAACCCCTGAGCATTGCCAGGTGTGACCCAAAAAAGCAAAAAAAAGAAAGAAAGAAAGAAAGAAAGAAAGAAAGAAAGAAAGAAAGAAAGAAAAGAAAGAAAGAAAGAAAGAAAGAAAGAAAGAAAGAAAGAAAGAAAGAAGAAAGAAAGAAAGAAAGAAAGAAAGAAAAGAAAGAAAGAAAGAAAGAAAGAAAGAAAGAAAGAAAGAAAGAAAGAAAGAAAGAAAGAAAGAAAGAAAGAGGAAAGAAAGAAAGAAAGAAAGAAAAGAAAGAAAGAAAGAAAGAAAGAAAGAAAGAAAGAAAAGAAAGAAAGAAAGAAAGAAAGAAAGAAAGAAAGAAAGAAAGAAAGAAAGAAAGAAAGAAAGAAAGAAAGAAAGAAAGAAAAAGAAAGAAAGAAAGAAAGAAAGAAAGAAAGAAAGAAAGAAAGAAAGAAAGAAAGAAAAGAAAAAAGAAACCGCACTCCGCTTCACATAGACTCCTTGATTTAATTTTATATAGACAGAAGGGTTCCAATTATCTAAACAGGTGCAGAATTGTCAGTATTTCAAGCAATAGCCACCACAGTTCTCAGGGAGAGCAGTGGATTAAAATCTGCAATTATTTTTTTAATCTAAGGCCTACATTGCAAGGGAAGGGGAAACAGATGCTCAATACAACACACAGTTAATATACAATCCACAACAGAGTAAAGAAACAAAAGAATTTTCCACAAACAATAGAACAAAACAATATAGGGGAAAATGTAATGGAACTGGCACTAGAAGTAACAGTTCTGGAGAGTTGTAGGTATTTTGGTGGTGCTGGAGGCATAGTATCTTTGCACACTAAAAACATGAATATTAATACTATTGTAAGACATTTTAGTTCAAGTAAAATTGTCACAGTACACTGTTGCCCAGAGTCTCTGCATCTTGACTGAAGTTTTCTCCTGCAGCCCACTTTCTAGATACAGGGGCAAGAAAACAGTTTGAATCTGTGACTTTATGTAGCAGTATGTCTTACCATTTTGCTAGTATAAATATTTTCTCTTGTGCTACCACAGTCATCGTGGGACTACCTAGATCTTACCTGTATATTTACCTGGTCACATTGGATCTCTAAATAATTAGACCAAAGAGAAATGCTGTTTACCTCCAAGCAAGCAAGCATGGTTCTCTAATACGTCTAAAGGCTAATATACAAAACAACTATGAAGTAAAGACAAGAATCTTGTGAAGGCTTGGAGAAATATATACCTGGTTGTAGATTATCCATTGGTACAGATGCATGCCTTTGTATTCTGCGACACAGTTAATCTCAGATAACCCTCATCCATCTACCTAGGACCTGCAGCCTTAGGTGGGCAATATTAACATTTCAATGTGGCTAGGTGAGGTCCTGGGGGAAGATACCTGAGGCAGATTGACCCTAATTACTTTCCACTGATGTGAGCATTCTGGACTGAAAAGTTATCAAAGCTGTAGACTGCTTTCCTTTCGGGCTTTTCCCCTTTTGCCTTTTCACCTTCTCCCTCTGCTCTCAACTCTCTGCTCTCTTACCTATTGGACCTTAGCACATATAGCAGTCATTTTGGCCTATGATTTAAAACCTACACGTGGCTAGGGCCCAGCTAGGAACCTAAAGTATGGGGTTTTCCTATTGTTGGATTGTATACCAGAACCTGTGAGAGGAAAGCCTTTTGAAACTGCTGGATTCTGGCATTGTTCTCCATCCACTGGCCACCGATCCCCTGGGGCAGAAGGGGATATCCTATACCCTGCTCCCAGATTTTATCGAGGTGTCCAATGTACCCGACATAAAATGAATTTTTAAGATAAATTTCTGTTACGTTAAAACAGTAATAACAATGTTAAAGAAAAAAATAAATGATATTTCTAATAAAAACAGGAAAATTATTAAAATATTCCAACAGGGAGCTGGAGCAGTTAGGGTACTTTCCTTGAGTGGCCAACTCAGGCTCAATCCCTGGCATCCTGTATGGTCCCCGAAACTTACTAGGAGTGGCCCCTGACACAGAGTCAGGAGTAAGCACTAATCACCACTGAGTGTGGCCAAAACAAAAACATTTCAAACATAATTAATTGAAAAATGTAATAGACTTAAGAGATAGCTCAGTGGGCTAAAGTTCAAACTATGTAGGAAGCCCAAGTTTGTTGTTGTTGTTGTTGTTGTTGTTTTTGCTTTTTGGGTCACAACCAGGAATGCTCAGGGGATTCTCCTGGCTCTGCACTCAGGAATTACTCCTGGCGGTGCTCGTGGGACTATATGGGATGCCAGGGACCGAACCCGGGGCAGCATGGGCTGGCATGGGCCAGCCCCCTAAGGCAAACGCCCTACACTCTGGGCTATCTCTCTGGCCCCGGAAGCCCAAGTTTTATTCCCACCACATGAGCCCCCAGGCACTACCTTTAGTAACCATTAGACCCAAATCTAGGAGACACCATTAGTCTGACCCCAAAATTTAAAAAAAAAATCACTTGATCACTTGATATCTTGTTGTTTGTCAATTTGCTCAAGAGGGCACCAGTAACGTTTCTATTTGTCCCTGTCATGTGCCAGTGTAGGCCAATGGCATCTGCTTGCTCCAGGAATATGAAGAGCCTCAAACCATTTATTCAGGGTCTTGACGAAGAAGTCTGACCATCTTGTCAAAACAAAAATACAAAAGCTACATTAGAGACTATAATAGAGGGAATTGGGGGAGACAGTAAGCATGAAAATAGAATACATCCAAACACAACAGTGAATAGAACAACAATTATAAAATGTGAAAACAATGTAAGAGCTTTAAGATAATACCCCAAGAGGAACAACATCCACATTAAATAGAACACAGGATATTACAGAAAGAAAAGGGTAGAATACCTCTATGACATATTAATATAACTTCCCTAATTTGGGGGTGAAACTGCATATACAAAAAATACAAGAGAAGAAGGAGTTCAAAATGTAATAAACCCGGGGCCGGAGCGATAGCCCAGCGGGTAGGGCGTTTGCCTTGCGCGGCCGGCCTGTGCCGGCCTGGGTTCGATCCCGGCATCCCATATGGTCCCCGAGCACTGCCAGGAGTAATTCCTGAGTGCAGAGCCAGGAGTAACCCCTGAGCATCGCCGGGTGTGACCCAAAAACGAAAAAAAAAAAAAAAAAAAAAAAAAAATGTAATAAACCCAAGAAGGCACATTTTAAGAAACATCACAATTAATAAAAGTGTTAAGAAATTAAGTATATAAGTGGTCAAGATATTGTTATGAGGCCCTGGCTCTAATACCTGGCACTATGGCCCCCAAGTACCACCATGCTGAGCACAAACAGACTTGAAAAGAAGACATGAAAAAATTATTGCATGCAGATAATCTGATAGTATATACATCCAAATACTCCACTGAGATATATTAGAAATAACTAATACAGAAAAATTGATGTTACAAAAATTTTTCGTGTTTCTATATGTAAATAACTAATAAGAATATTTTAAATTACATAATTTACAGTTGCATCCAAAAAGTTCAATACTTGGGAATAAATTCAATAGAGTAAAGGATTTAAATAACAAAAACTACATTATTAAAAGAAATAGAGCATGATAGATGAAAAGATCTTCCATGTCTGTGGATGAGGACAATTAATACAGTCGCAAAACATTCATTTTCCAAAATCAACATACTTATTGATATGTTTAATGAGATCCCAATCAAAATTACAATAATGCTCCTTAAGAAAATGAGGCAGTCGGGAGGCATGGTGGGTCCCAGCCTTGGCCCACCACCCCGGCAGAACCTCACAACAAGCCAGACGACCCCCACCCACTCCATGGGCACCGCCATTTTCCACATTGGACTTCCCTCTCATCAGAACTCCACCCAGCCGACCAGCCCATCACAGCCCGGATCATCGACACCCACCCTGGAGCAGTTTCTTCCTCAATCCGGCCCAGGTATGCTGGTCCAGAGACTCTCAGACATGGGGCAGAGCGGTTCCTTGCTCTCCCTGTGCCCAGCCGTTCATGAGGCAGTCGGGAGGCATGGTGGGTCCCAGCCTTGGCCCACCACCCCGGCAGAACCTCACAACAAGCCAGACGACCCCCCCACCCACTCCATGGGCGCCGCCATTTTCCACATTGGACTTCCCTCTCATCAGAACTCCACCCAGCCGACCAGCCCATCACTAGCCCGGCTCATGCGGCCGCTACTGCCACCACGGTTCATCAATAAAGGCTTTATTTGGAGGTGTTTATAGAGTATGCCTCCCTGACGGCAAGCCTAGCAAGCTGCTCGTGTTGTATTTGATATGCCAAATGCCAGTAACAATTATATTAGATCATTCTCATGACCTAATATAATGGTTTGAGGCTCTTTATGTTCCTGTACCAAGCCGATGCCCTTGGCTCTACAGCATGTGACAGGACATATTGAGATATTACTGGTGCCCGCTCTAGCAAATAGATGATTAACGGGAAGATCGTGATCGTGATCGATCGTGATCGTGATCGTGAAGAAAATGGAAGCAGGGACAGAGTGATAGCAAAGCAGGTAGGGCGTTTGCCTTGCATGCAGTCGACCCAGGTTCAATCCCTGGCATCTCATATGGTACCCTGAGCGCTGCCAGGAGTGATTCCTGAGGGCAGAGCCAGGAGTAACTCCTGGGTGTGTCCCATAAAGCAAAAAAAAAAAAAAAAAGAAAATGGAAGCAAAAAAAATCTATTTTAAATGGAATCATAAAAAAATGTAAATCCTAAGGAAGAGAAAGAAAAATGGAGGCATCATTTTACCTACTTTCAAACTATACTGCTGCAACGTGACTATAATTAAAATATATTACACCAGAATAAAAATAGGCACATAGATCAATATGATAGCTTGAAAGTACAAAAATAAGTATACAGCTATCAATTTTAATTCAGGATGAAAGAGCCAATACCATGCAATGTAGGAAGGACAGTCACCCCAACAAATGCTTTCAGAAAATCTGGGAGCCAAGTGCAAAAGAATGACACTGAAGTACTCTGGACTATACTCTAAATTGATTAAATATATGGCTGTAAGACTAAGAACCGCAAAGTATAGGGAAGGCTAAAACAAACATGACATCAGTGTTAAATTTATCTTTGGGAACATGACCTCAGTAGCAAAGGAAATGAACATACAGAGAGGTAATTGAGTTTACAATAAATAGAAAAGTTCTTGCAGCATTATATCATCTCTATACATATGTACATCTGTATATATGTATACAGATGTACATATGTATCTAGATGTATATACATCTGTATATATACATATATATGAATTATATATGTATATATACATATATACATGTATATCTGTATATGTATGTGTATCCTTATAGGGACCACATTGAATCTGTATAAAGCTCTGGGGAGTATTAACATTTTGACAGTGTCAATTCTCCCTATCCATGAGCAGGGAATGTGTTTGCATTTCCTCGTGTCCTCTTTTATTTCTTGGAGCAGCGTCTTGTAACCCTGGGAAGCCAAAAACACACAGAAGAAACACCATCTGCACTTTTATTTTCATAGCAGCGCTATTCACAATAGCCAGAATCTGGAAACAACCAGAGTGCCCTAGAACAGACAACTAAAGAAAGAAATGGTGGTATGTCTACACAACGGAATACTATGCTATTGTCAGGAAAAATGAAGTTATGAAATTTGCCTATAAATAGATGGACATGGAGAGAATCATATTGAGTGAAATTAGCCAGAAGGAAAAACACAGATATAGAATTACTGCATTTATCTGCATGATATATAACATATATATCATATATCATATATATCATACATATCATATATATAGTATGATACTGATATCCAAGGTCAGGAAACACATGAATCAGGAGGTCTTATCAAAAGTGGAATACCACAAATGTTTGGGAGTCAAAGGTTAGGTAAGACCGAGAAGGGAACAGTGTGCTAATAATTGTCAAAAGTGATAATACCAACCTAGAATTGAGCATTGAATACAGGCAAAACGATACATGTGATAACGTCTAAATGTATGTATTGCAATCCACAGTATGTAAGAGAAGAAAGAGAGAGAGAGACAGAGAGACAGAGAGACAGAGAGACAGAGAGACAGAGAAGAGATAAAAAAAAAACCTGCCATAGAGGAAGGTTAGGGTAGTGGGGGAGGGAATCGGGGACACTGGTGGTGGAAAATGGGCACTGGTGGAGGGATGGGCACTGGAACACTATATGACCAAAGTCCAAACATGAACATCTTTATAATTGTATATCTCACAGTGGTATAATAAAATATTAATAATAATAATAATAAATTAAATAAATATTTTTAAAATAATAATAATAAATAAAAGGATTCCTAGAGTCAGAGAGATAGCATAGGGAGTAGGGTGTTTGCCTTGCACATGGATAATCTAGGTACAACCCCAGCACCTCTTGCTGATCATTAAACACTACTAGAAGTGATTACTGAGCACAAGGCCATGAGTAAGCCGTGTGAACCCTCAGATGCATAACCAAAAATCAAGGGGAAAAAAAAGAAAGGAAAAGGATTCCTAAGGAATTCTCAAATTAGTTACTGTGTAAGTAGAACATATAAAATTATTAAGTATCAGATAGTATATGTAAAAAAAGGTGTAGACACCCATAAAAAGAAAAGATATATTGGGAAAACTGGTTAATTCACCATTCAAATCGATTGGGATAATGTTAGCAAAAAAAGCTAGACAAATGAATTTAAAAAAATAGACATGAAAGTTGTGCATATTTATGATTGGTGAAACATGTAACTATTATTAACTGGAAATTTTAAACTATAGAAACAAATAGGGTGAGTTATGTTAAGAGATGATTACATTCTCACACATTAATTTGAAACTTATAATATCAGAAGAACAAAGCCAAACTGTTAGGAGGAAAAGAGATATCCTATGTTAGCGACTAGCAAACAATAGTTCTGAAGATTTGTCACTAATTTATTTCATTTTTTCTATCAGAAAAATAAGTGTAGTGGGGAGAGGGGGAACCTTGAGAGAAAAAATAAAGCACACATAATAAATAAATAGAAATGAGATAATTTTTTAATGTGAGAATCAAAAATTTTGTGATATCGTTTGAACTAATCTCCATAAGTCAGGGAGGAAAACAGAATCTTCACTTATATTATATTCTGCTTTATTTTTAGGGGAAGAGGGAATGGCGCAGCATGTGCCTTGTTCCCTGTGCTATCACTTGTTTGGAGGAAATCTGGAGAAGAAATTTCCCTGTTCTTGACTACATTATGTTCCCTGATAAGAAATTTTAAGAACTGGAAATATTATCTCCTTTGTTTTTAATTTATGAATCTTTTTACCTTTCACAATCACTAGTAATTAATTGGTTCTTTATAGTAAGTAGACAATATTTTTTAATATTTTATTATTCCACCGTGAGATATACAGTTACAAAGGTGTTCATAAGATGTTCATGTTTGGGTTTCGGTCATACATTGTTCCAGCACCCATCCCTCCACCAGTCCCCATTTCCCACCACCAATGTCCCAGATTCCCTCCCCCCCCCTAGCCTGCCTCTATGGCAGGTTTCTTAATTTCTTTCTTTCTCTCTCTCTCTCTCTTCTCTCTCTCTCTCTCTCTCTCTCTCTCTCTCTCTCTCTCGCGCTCTTTCTCTTTTCCTTCTCTTCCACATTGTGGATTATAATACATACATTAAGAGGTTATCATGTGTATTTTTTTGCCTGTATTTAATGCTCAATGAGTAGACAATATTTTTAAAACTTCAGTATCCTGTCTCTTTGGACAAGCGAAAGAGGGCAATGAGTAAATATCTTTAACTGGAAGAAAAAAAGAACCATGACCTATAAATGCAAAGTACTTTTATGCATTAATCTCTTCCTTCTTAATTATTACACTAATCTTGTAAAGAATCTCAGGAATATAGCAATGTCAAATGACTTAATTACTGTATCATGTAAGTGTCAAGGATTATGTCCTGACTACAAAGACAAATGGAAAAAGGCTTCTTGCTCCAGCTCTCTCATACACTCAGAAAACAACCTTAAAGTGTATGTTAGACTACTTGCAAGACAGAACAGCAAAAAAAGGCACAGGTCTGAATAAAATGGTCATGGAAGAGGTGGGATAGGGTGGAGGAGGAGTGGAGGAGAGCACTTCTCACACTCAGGCTGGTGCTTAAGGACTACTCCTGGGGGCTGAGTCATAGCACAGAGGGTAGGGCCCTTGCCTTGCACATGGCCGACCCAGGTTTGATCCCGGCACCCCATACGGTCCCCCAAGCATCACGGGGAGTAATTTCTGCTTGCAGAGCCAGGAGTAACCTATGAGTATTTCTGGGTGTGCCCCAAAAAAGGAAAAAAAAAAGGACTACTCCTGGCTGTGCTGAAGGGACCAAGCCCAGGACTCCTGCATGCAAAGCACATACCCTTTGAACTATCTCCCTGTTCCCTGAATAAAATGATCACTTAAGAATATACCATTCTATTTAACACAACCTGAGACCTCTATCCACTACTAAAGTGACAACAAAAGACAGTGAGATTTCTTTAGCCTACAAGAATGTGCCCTAAACACACACACAAACTCACACACACACACACACACACACACACATTGTCTTTGAGAAACCTAAAATTCTGTAAATAAAATTTTACTAAAACACTTTCCCCACACAATGTAGATAGTTTGCTGTATTATTCAGTACACTTCATGTACTCCCAGGCACATTCTGACGGTTCTGCTTCACAGCACCCATATCCTCCTGGCAAACAATGAAGTCTGTTTCTGTTATGACTGTCACCGTTGTTTTGACTGCCTTTAACCTGCCTGGCAACTTGAGAATCTTTTGTCAGGATCTGCACCCATAAAGTGGCCATGGCATGGCCTTTGTTGATAAACTGCTCTCACTTCACTGACAGATATTTGCTGATGTCTTGAATATAATGACAGTGATTCTGTAGTGACAGGTAACACTGGGAAATTTCTAAAGTCCAATTTTAACTACAAGATGAGGAAGAAGACACAGAAGCTCTGGGTGAATGGAAGTGACATACTATAGGGCACTGATACAAACTCCTTTCAGAAATGGTTATATACAACTTTGTCAACATTAGGGATTATGCTATTATTACTCCTATTTCTTAGAATTTATACTTTTATTATTTTATACTTCTAAATCTTGGTCTATTATTTCTGTCTAACTTGCTCACACTTTTTGGCCTGAGGACTTTATCTTTCTTTTATTAAATTGAAGGAACACTTTACGGAATATAAATTCTAAAGTTGTGAATATCTTAAGGTATAAATGACCAATATTTCCTTGATTTAAAATACCTGCAGGATGGATAAAATGTTATTCAGTTAAATTACAAAGTTAGTAGGGGTAGTGGACTTTTCCCTGTGTCTACATGAAAGGGTAACTTTGGGGCTTAGGTGAGAATGCTATGGAAAGCTGTGGACACATTATATAATAAGCACTCTAAACAGACAGCAATAAAAATAAAGCAAATTATAATCTAATCCTTGTGCTATGCAATTTTGTTAAGCAACTTTTAAGATAGAGCTAAGAGGTAAGGAATGTACCTTACACACAACCAACTTTGGTTTGATCTCCAGAGTGAGAGCCAGGAGCAAGTTCTGAGAACCACCAGGTGTAGTCCAAAAACAAATCACTATCACTATCACTATCTTCGCATAAATCATCTATTTGCTAGAGCGGGCACCAGTAATATCTCTATATGTCCTGTCTCAAGCTAGTGAAACCCAAAGGTATCCACTTGCTCCAGGAACATAAAGAGCCTCAAACCATTAAATTAGGTCACGGGAATGACTTAATATAAATGTTACTGGTATTTGGCATATCAAATTCTACACGAGCAGCTTGCCAGGCTTGCCGCGGGTGGCATACTGTTGTAGTCACCTCTAAATAGAGCATTTATTGATGAATTGTGTGGCCGCTACCGGCTGCACAAGCTGGGCTGTGATAGTCTGGTCTGCTGGGTGGAGTTGTGACGAGAGGGAAGTCCGGATGTGGAAAATGGTGGGCCCCATGGAGTAGGGGGTGGTCGTCTGGCTTGTTGTGAGGCTCTGCTGGGGTGGCAGGCCAGGGCTAGAACCTGCCATGCCTCCCGGGCACCTCATGAGCAGCTGCAGCCCAGCCAAAACAAAAAGTAAAATAAAATAGAATCCTAGTGATAACTGGTCATGGGTATGGATATAGTATTACATTATTCTCTTCCCTTGAATGTTGAACCTAGTGATTTATTTCACACCAACATGATGTGTAAAAAGTAATGGGATGGGGGCAGGAACAATAAAGTAGCAGGTAGGGTGTTTGCTTGCATATGGCTGACGCAGGTATCCATATGATTCCCCCAAGTACCACCAGGAGTAATTCCTGAGTGCAGAACCAGGAGTAACCTCAGAGCATCACTGAGTATGAACCAAAAAAGCCAAAAAAATAAAATAAAGTAATAGGACATTCCTCCTTAAACTGGGTCATAAAATGCCCTAATGTCTGTCTTAATTAGCCCCTCTTGCATTCTCACTTTCTCATCTATGGTTGCTCTGAGTTTCTCTATACAAAAACCCACTTGACAAGAAGCTAAGGGCAGTTTCTTGAGAAGAATGAAACTGAGATTTCAAATAGGCTATGAGTCTCAGGCCTAAATGGAGCAAAACTCTGCCAACTAGCATGTGTGTGAGTTTGGAAGAAAATATTGCCCCAGTTGTGCTGGAGACTTCAGAACAATTGACTAAGGAATTTGAACAATAGAAATTTTCTAAGGTCCAAGGTCAAGAAGTCAGCATGATCAATTTCTAGCGGGAAATTTTTCCCAAATGTGTAATCATCTACCTTCCTCACATCCTCACATGCCAGAGAAAGAGTAAAAGAAAGAGATTGAGAAAGGAGCAGAAGAGATAATACAGAAGTAGGGTGTCTGCCTTGCATGTGGATGACCCAGGCTTGATCCCCGGTACTATAAATGAATGGTTCCCTGAGCACTGCCAGAAGTGATCCCTGAGCATAGAACCAAGAGTAAGCCCTGAGAACCTCTAGATGTAGCCCAAAAAATGAAAGGAAAAGAGAGAGGGACGGAGGGAGGGAGGGAGGGAGGGAGGGAGGGAGGGAGGGAGGGAGGGAGGGAGGGAGGGAGGGAGGAGGGGGAGGGAGGGGAGGAAAAAAAGGTGGAAGGGAAGAAAGAATGCAGGAAGCACAAGAAAGAGGTAAAGGAACAAGGGAAGGATGGGGCAGGAAGAGCTAACTGTCTTGTGCCTGTTCTTTAAAAGATCCTGTCGCATGATGAGGGCACCCTCCTAATGAACTCATCTAAACATTATCTCCCAAAGCTCACATTTCTAAATACTATCACACTGTGTGGTTGGGGCTTCAACACTGAATTGTGGTGAGAACACCATTCAGTCCACAGCATTTACTCCTCAGAGGGGCACATGTCCAGCAAAGGTGCACTATCAGCCCCTGGCCAACTTCACTGGTACTTGGTCTTCCTCGATATTAGCACTCTCAGCTCAGAGTCCTGTTTCTCTTTGTTCTTTGCACACTGCTACTTAGGAATTTCCTTCCAAGTATATTAGAGGGTCAACTTAACCATCACACTATTGTTCTTGAAATGTATACACACACATACCTACCTCACTTGATCACTTGACATCCCATTATTCATTGATTTGCTCAAGCAGATGCCAGTAACATTTCCATTTGTCCCTGTCATGTGCCAGTGTAGCCCAATGGCATCTGCCTGCTCCAAGAATATGAAGAACCTCAAACCATTCGTCCAGAGTCTTGATGAAGAAATCTGACCATCTTGTAGGGGAGCGAACATGTGATCTTTTGACATCCCATGGGATCCAGTCAGTAACAGATCTAGTTCAGCAGTCGTCTCCAAGTTGCATTACATGTCCAACCCATCTGATTTTCGACACCTTGGCAAATGAGACTCTGGATTGTCGACAGAGGTCAGAACTCCAAGTTCTTTCTCTCACTTGAGTGAGGCATGATATTCCAAGCATAGCTCTTTCAATTCCTCTTTGGGAAACCCGAACAGTGTTCTCATCCTGCTTTCATAGGGCCCAGGTCTCTGAGGCGTATGTTAATGCAGGGAGAATGGTGGAGTCGAAGAGATGTGCCCAGAGTTGGAGGTTATTTGTCCTTTTAGCTATTTCTTTGATGCTCTTGAAGGCATTCCATGCCTCTCTCTTCCTCCTGCGCAGCTCAGGTTTTAGGTCATTTATCACATTGAGTCCTCAACCTAGGTACACATAACTGCTGCATTCAGAGATGTTTGTTCCATTGAGAGTATTCAATGTAGTGATATATATATATATATATATATATATAATTTAGTGATATATATCTATCACATATATTTATATATAATATAGTGTCATGTGATGGGCTGGTCTGCTGGGTGGACCGGATCATCGACACCCACCGGATCATCACAGCCCGATCATCGACACCCACCCTGCAGCAGCTTTTTCCTCAATCCAGCCCAGGTATGCTGGTCCAGAGACTCTCACACATGGGGCAGAGCTGTTCCTTGCTCTCCCTGTGCACAGCCGTTCATGAGGCAGTCGGGAGGCATGGCGGGTTCTATCCCTGGCCCACCACCTTGGCAGAGCCTCACAACAAGCCAGACCACCCCCTCCTCACTCCACGGGAGCTGCCATTTTCCACTTCTGGACTTCCCTCTCATCAGAACTCCACCCAGCAGACCAGCCCATCACAGCCCGGATCATCGCCACCCACCCTGCAGTAGCTTTTTCCTCAATCCGGCCCTGGTATGCTGGTCCCGAGACTCTCAAACATGGGGCAGAGCTGTTCCTTGCTCTCCCTGTGCACAGCCATTCATGAGGCAGTCGGGAGGCATGGCGGGTTCTAGCCCTGGCCCACCACCTCGGCAGAGCCTCACAACAAGCCAGAACGCCTCCCCCCTCACTCCACGGGTGCCGCCATTTTCCACATTCAGACTTCCCTCTCATCAGAACTCCACCCAGCCGACCAGCCCATCACAGCCCGGCTCGCGCCGCCTCAAATGGCCGCTGCGGCTCAACAATAAATGCTTTATTTGGAGGTGTTTAATAGAGTTTGCCTCCCGCTCGGCAAGCCTGGCAAGCTTCTTGTGTTGTATTTGATATGCCAAATTCCAGTAACAATTATATTGGGTCATTCCCATGACCCAATATAATTGTTTGAGGCTCTTTATGTTCCTGTAGCAAGCCGATGCCCCTGGCTCTACTGGCATGAGACAGGACATATGGAGATATTACTGGTGCCTGCTCTAGCAAATAGATGATCAACGGGAAGATTGTGATTGTGATAGTGTTATATATCATATATCCACATGCATATATACATATAACCACATGCTTGAAATATATATGGATATATATATCAAGCTGGTTACTATCAAGCTACTATCAACATATATACATATATGTATATATCACAAAATTTCAAGAACAAGTGTATATATAGTATATATTATACTATTGTATATATAGTAAATATGCTATTCTTCATAGTATATAGCAATAGTATATAATCGCAAGAACAATAGTATGTATTTGCAAGTATATATGTATATGTTTACATGCATGTCTATAGTCATCCTGAATTGTCTGCCTAGCAGTCCAACCAATCTATCCTGGTACCAATGACAATTTTTGCTAGTGTTCTTGTTACAAATTTACAAGTATTTTTATTCCCATGTCCTAATCTTATTTTCCAGTTAAGCCTTGTCAAGGGAAATTTTGCCAAATACAAGTGTTTTAGTGGTTGGTGGGTTTTTTTGTTTGTTTGGGTCATATCTAACAGTACTTAGGACTACATCTGACTTAGTCCTCAGGACTCACTACTGACAATCCTCAGTGGACCATGTAGTACACAGATGAAACCACACGCTGAATGCAGTAATGTACTCCTGCATTCAGTGTGTGGTTCAGTCCATGGAGCTCTCTCCCCAGGCCTAACTAAACAATTTTTAAAGATCATATGCATTGCATTTTCCAGAAATGCCAGCATATGCAAAAAGGATTCCATAAAAGAGCAAGCTAGCAAATAGATTATACATAGCATGAATAAACTCTTGTTAAAGCATACATATATGCATGAAGAAAATATTTTTGTACTTGCTTTTATAATCTTTCTACATTTCCTACCTACATTTTTCTAGGCTTATAGAGAAAGTAATAAGATTTGTTTAATTGAAAAAGAGACCAAAAAAATAAACCAGAATTTAATCAACTAGACAACTAGAAGACTAGAAAGACAAATTCAACAGCTAAAAGATGAAGTTGGAACCATTCTTTAGGCACCTGAGAGACAGAGATGTCAAACAGTCTGTTACAAGCAGACTGCTACAAGCAATCTCTGGAAGAGACCATCCCTAAACCCCACACCAGACGTTAAGTTATTCTTTAGCAGGGCTCAGAGCAAAGTGAGCTAAAAGGGGATAATTGAATATTCTGCACCTTTTTGTTGTTATTATTGTTGTATAAAAGGAAACTGAAAGCTGGACACATGACAGATATCAAGATAACATTTAAAATTTTTTAATTAGGTGAAAGTACTTCACATTAAACAGAAAATTGCACACAAAAAACACATACTCTGCCAAAAATATGTGTACAACCTTAACAATATTTCTTAACACATGCATAACAGTTTACACCTTACACATGAGGAAATAGACTCAGAATTCAATCAACTTGAGGTACTGAAGCTAGACTATAACAAGTATCCCATTTTTTCCTGTCTTTAAAATTTATACATTAGGGACCAGAGATAATACTGGGGTTAAGACATTTGCCTTGCATGTGGCCAACCCTGACTTGATCCCAGCACCATTTATAGTTTCCTGAGCAAAACCAGGAGTGGTTTATATATGAACACTGTATGACTGAGACCCAATTATGAACATCTTTGTAATTGTATATCTCATGGTGGTATAATTAGATAGATAGATAGATAGATAGATAGATAGATAGATAGATAGATAGATAGATAGATAGATAGATAGATAGATAGATAGGTAGGTAGGTAGGTAGGTAGGTAGGTAGGTAGGTAGGTAGGTAGGTAGGTAGGTAGGTAGGTAGGTAGGTAGGTAGATAGATAGATAGATAGATAGATAGATAGATAGATAGATAGATAGATAGATAGATAGATAGATAGATAGATAGATAGATAGATAGATAGATAGATAGATAGATAGATAGATAGATAGATAGATAGATAGATAGATAGATAGATAGATAGATAGATAGATAGGTAGATAGGTAGGTAGGTAGGTAGGTAGGTAAGTAGGTAGATAGATAGATAGATAGATAGATAGATAAATAGATAGATAGATAGATAGATAGATAGATAGATAGATAGATAGATAGATAGATAGATAGATAGATAGATAGATAGATAGATAGATAGATAGATAGATAGATAGATAGATAGATAGATAGATAGATAGATAGATAGATAGATAGATAGATAGATAGATAGATAGATAGATAGATAGATAGATAGATAGATGAAAAAGAAAGAGGAAGGAAGGAAGGAAGGAAGGAAGGAAGGAAGGAAGGAAGGAAGGAAGGAAGGAAGGAAGGAAGGAAGGAAGGAAGGAAGGAAGGAAGGAAGGAAGGAAGGAAGGAAGGAAGGAAGGAAGGAAGGAAGGAAGGAAGGAAGGAAGGAAGGAAGGAAGGAAGGAAGGAAGGAAGGAAGGAAGGAAGGGGAAGGCGGGCGGAAGGACGGACGGATGAATGGGCGGACGGACGGACAGAGTTGTTCCTGATTAAACCATAAGCACAGAGCCAAGAGTTGCACTGGGTACTATGGGTATGTCCCACACTGTACCCTACTCCCACCACCAAATTTTGTATCTCAATGAACTATTACAAAGACACACTAATCAGAATGATTTATAAACAACTTATTTTCTAAAAACTGAACTCTGTGTGGCAATAGGAAATATCAGTTAAACTTTTTATGCTGTCAGTTCCTCCTATCAGATCTCATTATCTCATTCAGATTCTATTCAAATCTCAATATCCCATACAGATCTATGATTCAGATGATCAGTCATTTGCCTAAAGAAATAGAGTTAATTCTTGATTATCCTTGCGACCAGAAATAGAGGAAATCTCTTTTGCCAGAGGCACACAGTAAAATAAAGCCTGGAAAGTAACTGCTCTGAATTCTTTCTCACAAAGGGTTTTGCTGCACCTTTTCCCTCCCAGGTCCCAGAGGGCCCTAGGCACAGCACATATAACAGTGGTCTTGTGCCAATTGTTCCCCGTGCCCCTCTCTTTCTCACTGTGTCCTACCATTAACATGTTCTTCTGGACTTAAAATTATGCTATTGGCTTAATCATTACATTATTCAATTTCTTTTATTTTTATTTCTGATTGATTTTAATCAAGACCTTATATGGCATTATAAAAAATAACACCCTTAGGGACATTAAAAAATCACTTTCTCTGCCACTTCTAATATGTTCACTTTCCATTTCTTCTGAATTACCAATTTATATACATGGGTAACCCTCTGAACCCTGGGACACTCCAGCGAACACACACAAATTTGCTGGAGCTGCTGAACTCTTCTCCTTTGATTCTGTCCTTTACTTCCTGTCCCCTTCTGACCATTTCAGTTCTCTTTACTACAACACCCTCCCTTCTCCTCAGATCAAGCAAATCGCTCCTGAGAGTTAAAGTGCATTGGCAATACTACAACTCTATTCAGAAGCCCTTTTGCTACCAATAGCACAAAGATCATTGATTTCTTTAATAAAAGTCCTGAATTTCTCTTATTATCTTATGCCTCCTTAAATCATCCACCCTGTAAATATATCAATTATGGTAAAGAGCGTTTTAAGCTTGAGTAATGTTACTATAATCTCTTATTTAAAAAATTAATAACACTGGCGTAAATGATAACTTTCAGCTATTCATGTCTACAAAATCCCATTTTCCTAGCAGGTCATCTGGGGCAATGGTCTTCACTATTTTGCTTTTGAAAACTGTATATGAATCAGCAGAACTGACCTCCATCTCCCACAGAATCTATTGTATGCCAGGTACCACGGTAACCCAAGAGGGTTCACAAAAGACGTGAAGGACATTTTAATTCGGGGATTTTCTTAAAATTTATTTCAGGAAACATGGTTTTCAAGACTATTAATCTTAGGGTTTCATGCATTTCATATTCCTGCCTTATCTCCTTATATCCCCTTCCCTTGTAGGGAAGGGGACCCTCACTAGACTGTCCCCTTCCCTACACTGACCCTGTATCCCTTCTCATTCTCTGCCCCCTCTTTCCACCTGTGCTGAACTTCTTATTTGGCATTTGTTGCACCTCTACTTTGTTCTTTATATCCTACATTTGAGAAAGATCATTCTGTATCTATCACTAGGAGAAAAGAGAGTTAATAGAATTTTAATGACTGATTGCAACTCTCGGTCATTATAAGTATACATCATCTTATTAATCATAAGTAATATAAGGAAAACACCATTATTCTCACCTTACATGTGCAGAAATTGAAGCTCAGAGAAATTAAATTCTAGACACTGGATCATACACCTGGCATAGATGTTGCCTTTTTAAAAAATTTATCCTGGCTAATAGCTTTAAACAAGTCATTTAATCTCTGTCTTGGTTGATAAATAACATGGAGACAGTATACCTTTCACTAGGTCTTCACCAACTATCATCTATCTGGAGATGACTAGAATATCTCTAAGATTAAATTTCTAGAATGATATCACCAACTGCCTGCTAGAGAGATGTCTCTGAAAATAATGTGCCTAACTGAACCTGTTATCCTTCAAAACATCTTCAGTGCTAGGGTTGGGGCTAACATATTTTGCATGTTAGGTCCTGGTTCAATCCCCTATTAACAAAAAAGTCTTCTCCACTACCTAAATTCTTAACTTTGTTAAACTATGGCATTGTCATTTCCAAACCAGAAGTATCAGTATTCAATTCTGTGTTATCATATCAACCACACATACTTCAAAAACAGATAACCTAATCCTAAAATAACTTTTTCCCAAAGCCATTCATAGTCAGCAGGACCAGGAATGATAGGCATAGTGATGGACACTTGCCTTTCCTCTCATGTGGAATGAAGGAAAGGAAGAAAGAGTGAGGGAGGGAGAGAGGATGGAGGAGGTAAAGAAAATAAAAAGAAAACAAAGATAGAAATAGAGAGAAAGCAAGCAAGCAAGCAAACTATTAGCCACCTTCACTTGTCTTGTCTTGTTTCACTTGTCTCCTCTTTGATCATCGATTTGCTCGAGTGGGCACCAGTAACATCTCCATACATTCTGTTGCAAGCAAGTGTAGCCCAAGGGCATCTGCTTGCTCCAGGGACAGGAAGAGCCTCAAACCATTCCATCAGGTCATGGGAATGAGGTCCATAATTGCTACTGGGTTTTGGCATATCAAATAAAACATTGTAGCTTGCCAGGCTCTGCCTATATATTATACATATAATACATATAATATGTATATATGAATGAAAAAATGTATTTAAAGTTAATTCAGGAAGAGGTGACATTCCCTCACATTAACATTCTGAAGTGAGCCACGAAGCAGATAGAATGTCTAAGAGCTCAGAAATGTACATTCATGCCTTTATGAAAAAAAGTATTTTTCTAACACAAGTGTATTTTTTTTTCTTTTTGATGCTTGGCGGTTACTCCTGGCGGTGCTCAGGGGACTGTATGGGATGCCGGGGATAGAACCCGGTTGGCTGCATGCAAGGCAAATGCCCTATCAGCTGTATTATTGCTCCGGCCTCCACAAGTGTATTTTATTTTTCTTTTTGGGGCAGTACTCAGGGGTTACTCCTAGCTCTGCACTCAGGAATTACTGCTGGCGGTGCTTGGGGAACCCTATGGGATGCCAGGGATCAAACCCTGGTTCGCCACATGCAAGCAAATGCTTTCCCCACTGTGCTGTCACTCCAGTCCCCCCTCCCCAAGAATACATTATTTGACAAAAAAAAAAAAAAAAGATTAAAATATACATATGGAGTGGTCTGGGAAACGCCAAGAATGCCCATAAAAATTAAATTAGGCATTAGCCACCGTCACTGAAATTCAAAGTCCTTATCTGGATAAAACCATTTATGGCTGCCTCAGTGCCACCACTTAGCACTTCCTCTAACAGCCCTTCCCCATTGAGTACTTTAAGAACTCGTCCTCTGTAGTACCTGTTTCCCCTCAAAAATACCCATCACCCAATCTTGCACCTTATAAATGTCTTCTCAGCTTAAGTCAAATGTTACTCTCTTCCCTTTGGCATTTCCCTTCTTAAAAATACCCAGAGAACTTTGTTTACAGTTCTAGAAGAGCTCTTAACCACAAAGGAAGTTAATGGATCATACTTTAATTTTTATTTATTTATTTATTTAATTTTGATTTTGGGGTCACACCCAGCTCAGGGGTTTCTCCTGGCTCTGCACTCAGGAACTACTCCTGGTGGTGCTCGGGGACCATATGGGATGCTGGGGATCAAACCCGGGCCGGCATGGGCTGGCCACGTGCAAGGAAACGCCCTACCCGCTGGGCTATCACTCCAGCCCCAATGGATCATACTTTAAGTTCTCTCATCAAACTAGTAACTTCTTGAATGCAGTTACCAAGTGTGAGTCATACTTAACCTTACTTAATCTAAATCTAAAATTCCTAAGTGTTCCCTGAGTCTTGTTTAATCCAAAATATCATTATATCTATTATACATTTCTTAATACACAAAATTATCAAATATAAGCAATCTCCTTTAGCCATCATTTAAAATAAATTAAAACAAAGACAACTACAATTCACTGTGCAGTGCTAATTCAAACACTTTAAGGTTCCCATTCATTTAAAATTAAAGAAAAAATGAAATTCAAAAAAGTTTTCCCCTGGGATAAAAACACATTATTGTAAAATTATAGACCACATTTTAAAAATTAAAGTGCATGCTTCTTTGGGGGATTTTATTTCTTTCATTCCACTTACTACCCTCATAGCATTATGATAAGCCTCCTAAAGTCATTTCCTAAGAGTTACTAGAATAAAAGAAATTTAAATTTAATGCGTTACAATTTTTTCTTAGAATGTTAAATCATCACTGCCAATGACTTACCAATGCATTTTCTGTGTTGCTAAGACTTTTTAGTCAAATAATTCAATTCTATTATATAAAAACTTTAAAAAGAATTTTACATTAAGCTAATAATAAATTAAATAATAACTTATGTAAGTTCATCAATAGCACTGTTATTCCAAGACAGCCAAATATATTCTAAACTACTTATAATTTTTTTTTTTGCTTTTTTGGGTCACACCCAGGCAATGCTCAAGGGTTTCTCCTGGCTCTGCACTCAGGAATTACTCCTTGCCGTGCTCGGAGACCATATGGGATGCCGAGGATCGAACCCAGGCCGGCATGGGCCAGCTGCGTGCAAGGCAAACGCCCCTACCCGCTGGGCTAACACTCCGGCCCCAAAAATATAATTATTTAAGCATAGACAATACCTCATAAAATGCTCATCTCAAACATTAATGAACCTTAGTTATATAATATAATTAATTATAGTCTAGCACTAAGTTCTATGACTTTATGATTCACAACTGACCCATGCAGAATTATTGCATATATAATTTCTGTGAAAAAAAAAAGAAATTTTACTTTGTGAGAGATTGCTGATTGCCTACTCAATAGCCATCCCACCTTCCTCCCAATTAACAGCTTTCCAATTTTTCTGGCAATATCCAAATACTTAAGGGAAAAAAAACACGTGCCTCTATCTTGTCATTTCCACCATGGGTAGTGATGTCCTTGGAACATATGGAATGATGTCCTTGGGACATATGGAACTCCATGGAGTAGGTCAACTCCATGGAAGTGGAAGGTGTTGGAAATTCTTGTGATACTAAAGAAAAAAAGATTCTGACTTAGCATTCATATTTATCCTTAGCTCTTCTTCATTCTTTAGATCTTGAGAAAAGGTCCCCAAAATCACAGACACCTCAGCCCAGACACCCATGCCCACCAGACCAGTATTGCCAACCAGGCTGCTCATCATATAACAAAAACTAAGTCCTAATCTTAGTAAAGCCTCTTCTATTTGTATTTTCTGTTTCTGACAACCAAACTGGGTCCCTGAGAAAAGCTTAAAATCCTATAGCATCAGCATCTGAATCATCTATGTACTTACTTCACAGATGAGCAACACTCTTTTTAAATAACAACCCATGTTTTTTTGCATGGATTTTGATAAGTTTTAAATTTAAGCATCCTAATATGTGTCTTTTACAGAAAAAAAATCCAATTTTGCCTACATATGGAGTGGGTCTCTTAAAAGCAGAGAATATAGCAAAAAGAAACACAATGAACAAAAGAAAGGTCAGCTTCCTCATAGAGACTTCACAATAGTGCATTGGAAATAAATTAAAATCCAACAGGGCTGCTCCTGAAAATGGCTTTTTTTTAAATGAAGGAGAGGCCTATAGAATGAATATGAATGAGCCTCTGAATTAGTATAGACTATTGCAAAAGCAATGATTCATTCTATGTAGATGGTGATTTTATTCTTTTGTCCAAAATGTAATTATTTCTAACTATAGAGTATATTAGACATACTCATAAATACCAAGTCATGGGTAAAATATATCAAAAGACATTTTCTCGTTTATTTACTATTTTCAAATGCCAGATAGATTTTAGTTCCTAGAACTATGTCCGTAAACAAGACTGACTGTTTCTGACCATAAGAAGTCTGAAGGCAAAGGGAGACCACTGTAAACAAGTTTACACTGTGGCTAAATGCTGAAGAGGAAAGAGGAACCAGGTATAAATTCACAATATATATATATATATATATATATATATATTTATAAATGAACTTACCAGGAGTAAGTTCATTTATAAATAAATATACAATATATTATATATAACCTGTTATATAATATATTATATATTCATTTATATTAGGGGTCTCCAAAGCAGTGCCCAAGGGGTCCAGGGGACACACCTGCAAGTCTCAGCCAGTGCTGGAGCCACAGATGCAGGCTGCTTAGTCTCTCTGCTGATATTGGTCTCATAGGTAAGTACTGGGCATCACTAGGGCCACCCCTGTTTTGCTTAGTGCCTCTAGGACCACACCCAGAGTGCTGCAGGGAGGAGAACATAGTGTCAGGCACCAAAGCCTGATGCTAGTGTTGGCTTAGTGGGTGCAGGTATTTGGGCTATAATTCTTCAGATCCTTGTATCAAGCTCTAAAGAAGGAATGATGAATATAAACATGTTAGCCAAGTCCCAGTCTTTTTCACTTTCCTCAGAAGTCCCTTATGTCTTCCACCAAGGAGACACACTAAATGGATGGACATGGAGAGAATCATGTTGAGTGAAATTAGTCAGAAGGAAAGAGAGAGACATAGAATGACTGCATTTATTTGCATGACATAAATATACCAGGTGATCTTACCAAAAGTGGAAATTACCACAAGCGCGTGGGAGTCAGAGGTTTGGTTAGATAGGGAAGGGAACATGTGTGAATAAATGATACCAACATATAACTGCAACCCACAATGTGTGGGAGAAGGAGGAGAGAGAGAGGGAGAGGAGAGGAGATAAAGAACCTGCCATTTAGGCAGGATGTGGGAGGGGAGGGAATTGGGGACATGGGTGGTGGTTGAGGGGCACTGGTGGAGGGCGGGGTGCTGGAACACTGTGTGACCCGAAACCCCCAAGCCTGAACAACGTTGTAATTGTATATCTCACGGTGGTATAATAAAATGTTAAAAAAAAAAGATCTAAAGAAGGGATTAGGGAAATGGTTCAACTGGTAGAACAAAACCCATAGATCTACCTCTGGCACTGCATGCGCCTGCCCCCAACACTGTCTCCAAGTACTATAAAGCTCACCCAGGCTGAGGTCTGTGGGGGAATGACTCCTTTAACAACAGAAAAATCATAGGGATGAGGGAATGAACAATTTAAGTTAATACTTTCAGAAAGAATTTTTCAGTGTGTGTTTGGGGCTGGGGGGGGGGGAAGGGAGAGGGATCAAAAGTCAAGATTATGGAGCTGGAGTGTGCTTACCTTGTTGGCTCTGAGTACAGATGGGAGTCAAGGAGACAAGAGAGGTAAGAGAGCCAATTTTAGGATATTGTGATTGCGTCATATCTTAGGCCTCAGAGTCAGTTGCTCAACATTCACTCATCAAACAAAACTGATGTTCAACTCTAATGTTTTTCCAATGACATGAGGAAGCAAGAAAAAACTGTCTAAATATAATAGCAATTGTCCTGCTAAATTATTGATATACTTAGGCTCTCAGTATTTTTTAAAACTATGTTTAACCAAGTTTTTTTTAAATGACAGTATGCCACTTTAGAGGGGGTTCTTATATTGTATATTTTATAAAATAATAACAATAATATTCTTTATAGCCTAAAAACCTGATTTTTTCATAGCTGGCCATAAAGAATTATACCTTGAGATTGTTATCAATTTTTAAAAAAGTTATAGCACTCTAATACTTCTTACACTTTTTAAATCTCAGGGTTTCAAAAATGTTCTGCACATAAGAAGTACTAGTTTCAACCTGTAGAAGATTTTTATCCTGTAATACAAGTAATTTTCTGAAAGTGTATTGCTTGTGTGAAGAAAAATTAAGCGCCTGTCTCAATTTAAGAGTACATCTGAAAGAGTATCCCTTTAAAGGGTTATATTCTTGGGGTCAGAAATAGTTGATTGAGGTTCGTAATGTGTATCAAAATGGAAATTTTATTTTGATAGACTTTATATCATTTCAATTGCACCACTGAAATGTAGATATAAGAATACGAAAATCTGCTACATTAAAATTTGAAACTCGTTGCTGTAAAACGAATGTATCTTGACTGCCTGTGTGCTTGGGGTGAGTCATTTATCCTCTTATTCTCCCACAGAGAATTTGATTGCATTCAAAGTACCCAGCTGGAGAATGCAGCTACCTTGGAAAAGTTGATATCAAAGGAAGATCTGTGAAGAGCTCTCCTACCCTGCTTGAGAGTTTGAATGTGGCTTTAGGTAGGTAGCCATCATCACCCCTTCATAAGTAGGGAAGCCAAAGCAGCATTCACAAAGTTCTTTTGGTTTCTAGAATTTGTGAATTTGCCATTATGGAAGATGAGAGAATAAATTTCCGCTTCATCATGATTATTTTCAAAATAATTTATTATATTTGACTCATCTTTCCCTCAAAATTTTAGATCAACTAACATATATGATTACATTTTATAATTGTAATTACTATTAGCACTACTTGCTCTCTTTTACAGGTCCACAAATTACACAATCTAAACAAATGCTGACAATTATCTTTGTTATATAGATCTTTGTGCTAAAAGATTAATCACAGCATACCTATAAAATACTTGTAAAAGTACTGCTCCACACTGCTACAAATGAACCCTAAGCATAACTGGATACAAATATCATCATCATCATCATCATCATTAAACTTCTTAGGACAGAGATGTATAGTATGGGAGGTAAGAAACTTGCCTTGTGTGTAGCTTAACCTTATTCAATTCTAGACACTATATGGGGTCTTCTAAGAATTTAAAGGCATTATCGATCCCTGAGTACAGAGTCTGAAGTAGTCCCTAATCATCTTCAGGTACGCACCCTCCAAAAAATCTGCTCCCAAAATAATCTAAAACTCAATAGTTTGATCCTTCAACCAACCTTTGGAATGAATGCTATTCTCATCTAACAAAGAAACTATTAATGATGGCATTAAGAACTCATGCAGAATCTCACAAGGAATACTACTAGTAAACATCACTGGGAGGTCTGAATTCTAGACACTAAACTTTCAATCATGATATTAAGCTATGTAACTAAATTCCTGGCATTTTTTTAATTTTTATGGTTATAAAACTATTATTCCAAAGATACACAAATTTATATAAAGTGAGGCACTAATAGACAATGAGAGGTAATGAAGGCATACCCCGCAATAAGAAATGTCAGGATATGTCCATAGAAACATTTCTTGCATAACCAACTTGTAAATAGCGACTCAGTAAGACAAGTGCATAGAACGAAATTCCATGTAGTTTAGAACCCTGTTACAAGTCCATTTATTATTGTTATTATTATTATTAATGATCCATGGCTTATAAAGCTTTTAATATCAGGGTTTGTTTCAACTCAAAACCCATCACATGTCAGCATCCTTCTACTAATAGTAAAATATTCCCTCCCTCTCCTACCCTGTATCTTTAGCAAACTTAATTTTAAATTTATTTAAAGTTTGGGTCACATGCTTAAAATAGTGTTAACTCCTATGGTTTTTACATATTTTATTATACCACCATGAGATATACAATTACAAAGATGTTCATGTTTGGGTTTCAGTCATACAGTGTTCCAGCACCCATCCCTCCACCAGTGCCCATTTCCCACCACCAATGTCCCAATTCCTTCCCCCTTCTCCTAGCCTGCCTCTATGGCAAGTTATTTATCTCTTCTCTCTTTTCTCTTTCTTTTTTTTCTCTTTCTCTCTTCTTTCCCTTACATATTGTATATTGTATTACATACAATTAGAGATTATCATGTGCATCTTTTTGCCTGTATTTAATGTTCAGTTCTAGGTTGGTATTAGTACTTTCAACAATTATTAACACACTGTTCCCTTCTCTGTCTTACCTAACCTCTGACTCCCACACGTTTGTGGTAACTTTCACCTTTGACAAGACCTCCTGATAGATGATTAGCCTCACCTTGGATATTGGTATCATAATATGTATATATATACATATTACGGTATATTGGTATACCATATACCAATATATACCATATATTGATATATATACCATATATGATACCAATATATACCAATATATACCATATATACCAATATATACCATATATACCAATATATACCATATATGATACCAATATATATACCATATATTGGTATCATATATTGTATAATAATATGTATATGTACACACATATTATGATACCAATATCATAATACCAATATCATAATGATACCTCTATATATACATTATATATATATGTCATGCAAATAAATGCAGTCATTCTATATCTGCCTTTTTTCCTTCTGGCTAATTTCACTCAACATGATCTTCTCCATGTCCATCCATTGGCAAATTTCATAACTTTATTTTTCCTAACAGCTGCATAATATTCCATTGTGTAGATAGACCAGAGTTTCTTTATCCAATCATCAGTTCTTGGGTACACTGGTTGTTTCCAGATTAACAACAAGTGCTGACATGGATGCGGGAAAAGGGAACTCTCATCCATTGTTGGTGGTACTCTCATCCATTGTTGGTGGGAATGTCAACTAGTACACCTTTTTTTGAAAACTATATTCCTACAAAGACTAGAAATTGAGCTCCCATATGACCCAGTCATAGCACTCCTGGGTATATATCCTGGGAAGCCAAAAACACAGCGGAAACACCATCCTCCCTTTTATTTTTATAACAGTACTATTCACTCCTATGATTTTAATGTACTACCTTAGCTCTAAAACACTAAAATTCTCAGGGCCTTGATCCCTGCCCTAATGTTATCACCAGTCCATCTACTCATTCCTTCGTTCTATCCCAATTCTCCCTCCTTGGCAATCTCACTTCCATAATCCAGGGCCAAGTGATGCCTTCCATTCCCTTGTTTTGCCAATCTACATTCCACTAATGATTGAGAATGTCAATATTTGTCTAAAATAAAACCCCTTAAACAAAAGTCATTAGGAAAAAGCTAAAAATGACATTGGAATTTAAATAATCATCAAGAAAGGAAGATAACATGATACAGTGGCATAAAAGAGATGACCAGCTTGAGCAAAGAACAAGGGAAAAGACCCATAATCAGAACAGAAAATATACCAACTCCTGGAATAGCAAATATACCAGTGCCAGCTAAGGATTCATTTCTGTAATGTCCTTAAAGCATGTTAGAAAAATTAATATTTCAAAAAATTAAATTATAAAATTATCATTATTAAATACGATAATTAATATTATCATATTTCCAAAACTTTTGATTTCTTTTGCTTAAAACACCCAATTCTATTGTCTCATCTTTACTGAGGTATCAAGATTTGCATTGCTATTTAATGATGGTTCATGCAAACATCATTCCAATAACACACCCACCACCAGAAAAGCCATTTCTCCACCAAAGTCCTAAAGGTCCTTTCCATTCAAGCCCCACCCTCTTCATCTCCTCCACTGTAAGTCCAGTTCTATGGACCAACTCTCCATTCTGTTGCCTTTGACTGTTTGCTGCTCCCTTATTGTTATGTGCTTACATTTCACATAAGAGATCATTCTGTATCTCTCTTTTGCCTTCTGACTCACTTAACTAAGCATGATGCCTTCTAGTTCCATTCACATAGTATAGTAGCAAATTGCATGATTTTATCCTATCCTACTGCTGCATAGTATTCCAATGAGTAATATACAACTTCTTGACATATTCATTTGTAGTCGGGCATTTGTGCTGTTTCTATATCTTAGCTAGTGTACTAAGTACTGCAATAAACATGGGTATGCATTTATCTTTTCAAATAATTTTTTGTGCTTGTAGCTATAGATATTAAGTAGAATTACTGGGTTGTATACTGTTTTATAAAGTCTTCATGTTGTTTAAAATAGAGATTGAACCAAGAGATTGAACCAAACAGCATTACCTAACTGTGACTGAGATTTCTTTCTTCTTTCCACATCCTCACAAACACAGACTATTTCCAGACATTTTGTCATTCTCACTGACGTGAAATAGATATCGCATTTCTTTTGACTTTCAGTCACCTAACCATAAGTGATTATTAGCATTTTTATAAGCCTATTAGCCCTCCCTATGTCTTCCTTGGGAAAGTGTCTGTTGTTTATCTCCTCTCCCCATTTTTAGAACACCATTTCTAATCTTCAATGACTAAAGAAACTTCTAGATTCCTTAAAAATTGGAAACTTTCATTTCCAGATTATTGAATTGCAGAATAAGACCTTATATAGAATCCACCATGAATACTTTACACTCCTCAGTTATTTACTTAAATTCTGATTTACCATATTCTTTCTCTGTACCATATAACAATAGTACCTATTTCATTTGATTTAATAAGACATGCTCAGAGTATCAATTCTAAAAGTTTGCAATAGCAGGCTATCAATAAGCATGGATTTTTCATGCTCCTGTTCTGTTATGGAAATTTGACCAAGGAACAGATCGGCACTGGAGAGATAAGAAAGACCACCAGTTTATTTACACAAGACAACTCGATGTGGCTACTACCCAAAAGAATTGAGTCTTGAGAGCAGATTTGCAAAGACCTTTTCTATGCTGGCTATAGGCTACGTTGCAGGTGGGGAGGGCGGGTGGGAGGAATAGTTTTCATGTACATAGTTGCTAGCATATATAAAAATTGTCAATATTCCATATAATATTGACTAAGAAATCTGTCTCTTTTTAAAAACAAAAGAGCTCAAGCCAGATAAATTGATTATCTCCCCTTCCAAAAAAAATAAACTGAGTGATGGTTCAGCTACCAATCTCATTATGTCAACGTAGACATGGCATTATAGTTTCATGAAACCCTCAATACATATTAGCCTGAGAGGAAACCATAATTCCCTCATTACTCTGTTCTCATTTCTTAATCCTTTAATAAACCAAATGGTCTTCCACACTCTATGAGGAATATCCATACTTACAAAAATGCTCTGTTAGTCATGTGTATTTAATGGGAAACTTAGTACATATGCTTTCTCTCCTGTATTTTCAGTTGAGATCTTGTAATCAACCAGTTGTGGAAAGAAAACTTTTCTCAATTGTTAGAATTTCAAGCATCATCAAACAGGCAATTGAAATGAGTAATTTTTTTAACTTGCAAGTCCCCTGAAACCATAGAATCTCCCCTTTACTGTTATGCAAAGATTAGCTCTAAGGAAGGAAATATTATCAAAAATATCATGAAATTGTGGGTACAGCTCAATGCCTTACCCATGTCCATAATCTGAGACTCTGGGTTCTATTTCAGGCACCACAAAAAAAAATAAGTCTTGACAATTACATACTTTAATAACCTTCTTTGATGTTACAAGAAAAAAACAGCCAACCCCATCAAAAATGGGGAGAAGAAATGAACAGAAATTTGACAAAGAAGAAATTCAATTAGCCAAAAGACATATGAAAAAATGCTCATCATCACTAATCATCAGAGAGATGCAAATCAAAACAATGAGATATCTCATACCACAGACACTGGTGCACATCCAAGAGAGCAAGGACAATAAATGTTGGCATGGATATGGGTGAAAGCGGCTCTCATCCATTGTTGGTGGAAATGTCTACTAGTCCAGCCATTTTTGGAAAACAATATAGACATTCCTCCAAAGACTAAAAAATTGAGCTCCCATTTGACCCAGCCAGACCACTCCTGGGCATATACCCTGGGAAGCCAAAAAAACACAGCAGAAACACCATCCGCACTTTTATTTTCATAGCAGCACTATTCACAATAGCCAGAATCTGGAAACAACCAGAGTGCCCGAGAACTGTTGACTGGATAAAGAAACTTTGGTACATCTACACAATGGAATACTATGCAGCTGTTATGAAAAATGAAGTAATGAAATTTGCCTACAAATGGATGGACATGGAGAGGATCATGTTGAGTGAAATTAGCCAGAAGGGAAAAACAGAGCTGGTAGCTGCTCTGCCTGGTGTATCTGCATCTCATTCAAGTCTAGGGCCATACCACCCTGAACACACCTGATTTCGTCTGATCTCAAAATCTATTACCTCCAAAATGTACTCCCTTCTGTTTAGCAATGAAAATAATAAGCCATGGCTTCCTGTAAAAGAAGAGGTCTGCCCCCACTTTAGAGGGAAGCCAAAGTTTAAAAAGCCAGGTGGGGTGCATTGGCCTTGCACAATGCTGACCGGGGTTCAATCCTCAACATCCCGTATGGTCCCCTGAACACCACCAAGAGTAATTTCTGAGTTCAGATGAGGAAAGGGGAGGGGAGAGGAGGAAACGGGAGTGGAGAGAGGAGGGGAGAGGAGAGGCAGCACTAAGAAGGACGAACAAGGAGTGGCTAATAAAATCTCTGGGCCAAACTAGGCTGCCAAAACGAAGGACTAAAATGGCTTTATTTTCAATGCAGTTACACTGGTATCAGAAGCATATATCGAGGACCTGATGGTGCAAGCACAAACGATCAAGTACAACATCATTGGTCTGACTGAGACGAGGAGGCATCAATTGCATCACACCGTTTTTGACACTGGAGAAGAACTGTACCTTGGAACATGTGACAAAAGAGGCGTTGGTGGTGTCAGTGTACTTTTCAACACGAACCTGGCCATGAGCATTGATTCATTTGAGTGCCTAATGAACCAGATAGGATGATTAGAATTGAAGAGATGTGGCCCACTGCCAGCAGTTTCTGTCTTCGTCGTCTATGCACCAACATCAACATACAACGAAGAAGATATTGAGAAATTCTACATGAAACTGGAGGAGTTCTATAAAGAAGATCACATCTTCCACAAGATCATAGTCGGTGATTTTAATGCCAAGACAAAAACAAGAATATTAGCCTAAGAACTCTACATTGGGATCCATGGCCTAGAAAAGGAAGGAATAGGGTGAGAGATTGGAGTTCATCATGTCCACCAAGACCATTTATGGGAACTCACAGTTCCAAAAGACTGAATTGAAACTCACAGTTCCAGAAGGCTGAATTGATGTTTGCCCTCCAATGTCCTAATGGATCGATCACATCTTCCAGAAAGGCAATGGAGAAGATTATCCATAACTTCAACTCAGATCTCTTTGACAGCCACGTCCACCTACCCACATACAAAATTCTGCAGGATGGATATGCCGTTCCCAACATTCTCCCTTCTGAAATCTGACCTGCCATTTCGTCAGGTAAGAAGGGAACAGCACCAGGCCCTGACAAAGTCAGACCTGAACACCTGAAGAATCTGCCTTCAGTACTCATCAATATACTACCTTGGCTCTTCACACTACCTGTCCGAATGCAAGGTGCCCTCCCAATGGAAAACCAGCAGGACAGCTCTACTGTTCAAGCAGCACAAATGCTGGCTGACTTCGACCGAGAATGCGGAAAGATAGGTCTACAGCTGAATCTAAAGAAAACAATGTTTATGAAGAATGAACTAATTCCAGAGGCTCCATTCACTCTCAATGGAACAAATATCTCTAAATGAATCAGTTATGAGTACCTAGGTCGAGAAATCAACATGATGAACGACCTAAAACCTGAGCTGCGCAGGAGGAAGAGAGCGGCATGGAATGTTCAAAGGCATTGAAGAAATAGCTAAAAGGACAAAGAACCTCTGGCTCCAGGCACATCTCTTTGACTCCGCCATTCTCCCTCCATTAACATACACCTCAGAGACCTGTGCCCTACGAAAGCAGGATGAGAATGCTATTCGGGTCTCCCAGAGAGGAATCGAAAGAGTTATGCTTGGAATATCACGCCTCACTCAAATGAGAGAAGGAATCTGGGGTTCTGACTTCCATCACTATTCCAGAATCAGGGACGCTGTCTCATTTGCCAAGGCATAGAAAATCAGATGGGCTGGACATGTAATGCGATTTGGAGATGACCCCTGGACTAGAACCGTTACCGACTGGATCCCACGGGATGTCAAAAGATTACGTGGCCACCCACCTACAAGATGGTCCGACTTCCTTGTAAAGACCCTGAAGGAATGGTTTGAGGCTCTTCATATTCCTATATCAACCAGATGCCATTGGGCTATATTGGCACGTGATAGGGTCAAATGAAAATGTTACTGGCACCCGCTCGAGCAAATTGATGAATAACGGGATTCAAGTCATCAAGTGATCAAGTCTATATCTGTCCTTTTTCTTCTGACTCATTTTACCAAGCATGACACATCCATTTATAACCAAATTTCATGACTTCATTTTTCCTAAAAGTTGTGTAGTATTCCATTGTGTAGAAGAATCACTGTTTCTTTATCCAGGAGTCTGTTCTCAGGCACTCAATTTGCTTCCAGATTCTGACTACTGTGAATAATACTGCAATGAACACAGAAGTGCAGATGGTGCTTCTGCTGTGTCCTGGGGTTCCCAGAGTATATTCCCTGAAGTGGTATTTCTGAGTTAAATGGGAGCTCAATTTCTAGTTTGTTGAGGAATGTCCACATTGTTTTTAAAAAAGGCTGGTCAAGTTGGCATTCCCTCAACCAATGAAGAAGTGCGGTGTTCCCACATCTACGCCAGCACTAGTTGCTCTTGTTCTTTTGGGTGTGTGCCAGTCTCTGTGGTGTGAGATGATAGCTCATTGTTGTTTCAATTTCTATCTCCCTGATGATCAGTGATGTCGAGCATTTTTCATGTGCCTTTTTTTCATCTGAATTTCTTCTTTGAGGAAGTTTCTTTTCATTTCCTATCCCCATTTTTGATAGGGTTGGATTTTTTTTGTAAAAGTCTACCAGTGTCATATAATTTTGAATTTAACCCTTTATCAGATAAAGTAAATAATTTTACCATTCCATGGGATGTCTTTGTATCTTAGATGCTGTTTCTTTTGAGGTGCAGAAGCTTCTTCATTCCACATAGTTCCCATTTGTTTATTCCTGCTCCCACTTACTTGGTTAGCAGTGTTTTATCCTTGAAGATGCCCTTAGCTTTAATGTCACTGAGGGTTTTCCTACATTTTCTTCCATGTGCCTTATGGATTCTTTTATGATGTTGAGATATTTAATCCATTTTGATCTGACGTTTGCATATGGCATTAGATAGAGGTCTGAATTCATTTTTTCACATATAGCTGACCAATTTTCCCAGCACCACTTGAAAAGGTTTTTTTTTTGCTCCACTTCACATATTTTGCTTCTTTATCAAAGATTAAATTATATGGAGGGTCTGTGTCAGAATATTCACCTCTATTCCATAAGATTGCAGGTCTGTCTTTATTCCAATACCAAGATGTTTTTTTAAATTAATATTTTATTATAAGACCATGAGATATACATTTTTAAATTAATATTTTATTATACCACAGTGAGATATACATTTTAATTAATATTTTATTATACTACCATGAGATATACATTTTTAATTAATATTTTATTATACCACCATGAGATATACGTTTTTTAAATTAATATTTTATTATTACCAAGCTGTTCTAGTTACTACCACTTTGTGGTATCACTTGAAGTTGGGGAAGATGATGCTTCCCATCCCATATTTTTCCCAAAGATTGCTTTGGCTATTAGTGGTAATTTATTGTTTCATATGAATTTAATGAATGTTTGGTATATTTCTTTGAAAAATGTCATGGGTATGCTTATAGAGACTGCATTGAATCTGTATATTGCTTTGGAGAGTATTACCATTTTGACAATGTTAATTCTCCCAATCCTTGAGTAGGGGATGCGTCTCCACTTCCTTGTGTTCTCTTCTATTTCTTGGAGTAGCTTTTTCTGGTTTTCTTTATATAGGTCCTTTACCTCTTCAGTTAAGTGTATTGAGGTACTTGATTTTCTGAGGCACAATTGTGAACAGGAGTGTTTTCTTTAATATACCTTTCTTCTCTTTCATTATTTTTATATTGGAAAGCCATGGACTTTTGGGCATTGATTTTGTAACCTGCCACTCTGTTATATAAATCTATTGTTTCTAGGAGATTTTTGGTAGAATCTTTAGGATTCTCTAAGTACAGCATCATGTCATCTGCAAACAGTGAGAGCTTGACTTCCTTTCCTATCTAGCACGCTATTTCTTGGTATTCTAATTAAAGTACCTAGGTACATACAGACAAAAGTGACTCAGAGTACAGGCTGGACCCCAGTGTCTCCAGACAATATTCTCTATGGTCACATTTGTAAAAAAGAGGTTTTGTAGACACTAACATTCCTATTTTCCCATTTACAAAAGCTTTTGTCAAAGCTTCCTTTCCCTTTTACAGATCAACTACTCAGCTCACAAATCAGGATTCCTCCATGTCAAACACATGCCCAGCTCTCAGATGGTGGTCTCCTCTGCAGAAATACTAGCATATCTAAAACCCCCATCTACACTTACAACAATTGCAATTTCATTCTCGGGACTTATAAGATCCCACATGTATGAGAAGAGGGAGAGGGAGTTTGCCATATAATATTACTAGATTTCTAATCTATAGTGTTTGAATGAATGTCCAGTTTGTTCACTAACAAAAACTTGTTAGCAATCTAAGTTGATTTAGTTTTATCACTTGTTTTTTAAAATTAAAAAGTTAGGGATAATTACATTTTGATAATCCCTAAGCCACTTCTGACAGACTAATCCTAGAACACATCTGAAAATGACACTTGTATAATAACCACTTGTAAGACAAAACTGGGGATTAAAACTATAAGCTTGCAATTTCATGTTCAAATACATAAAAGAAACCAGAATAATAATGCAAATATCCTTTGTTACACAAAAATTGCTCATGTAGAATCTTAGAGATTATAGAATTAAAACCCAAAGAAAGGCTGCAATACCCAAAGAGTCAGGAAAAGTAAAAATAAAATAAACTTGAGCTTTACAGTCTTTCTCAGGATTGATAAAGAAAACATATACATACCTCATTATATTAAATTCCTTTGAACAGTTAGATGGGTTTGAACCTGGGAGACAGCTCAAAGGTCTAGAGAATTTGTTTTGCATGTAGTATTCTCAGGTTCAATCCCCAGAGCACTATCAGAAGCAACATGGCAAGCACTGAACTGGAAGTAGTCCCCCAAGTACAACTGAGTGATGATACTTGGCATAATCATATCCATACTTGTAGGGGAGTGTTGGGCACCCCAACAGGATCCAGGAGCAGGGTCAGGGAATCGCCTTCTGTCCCAGCAGGCAGAGAAACACATGAGAATCCAGCAAAGTCTCAAAAGGCCTTACTCACACAGGTTCTGATACAAAATCCTATAACAGGAAAACCACAGATTTAGGTTCCCAACTGGACCCCAGGCATGTGTAGGCTCAAAACTCTAGACCAAGATGGCCGCCACCATGTGGAGAAGAACAGAGAGGAGGAGAGGAGAGCAGAGAAGCCAAAATGGCTAAAAAGCTCCTTCTTTCTCCTAGCTTATTTTATAGATAGAAGCCTGTCAAAACCCTCCAGACCAGCCCCTTGTGGACTGGGCTATCTAGAGATGAAGTCAGGTAATGACACTTTTGAAATGTAGATCTTCAGGTGGGCCCTTATGGCTTCACAAAGGCAGAGCTGATTCCCTGAGGTAAAATCTCCCTAGCAGAGTGGGAGAGGGGCTGCATCTCAAACCAGAAAGCAGTTCAGAAAGTAATTTGTAGGAAATAGCATTAATACTTAATACCATGAATATATCACTAGCAGATCACAGACTCTGGATCCCACCAAGGTCCAAAATCCATTAAAACTATTCACTTTGAATTAGCCAGAAGGAGAGAGACAGATACAGAATGATTGCATTTATTTGCATGGCATAGATATATATGTGCATGTTGTATTGCCAATATCCAAGGTCAAGTGAAACATGACCTTGTATCAGGAGGTCTTGTCAAGGGTGGAAATTGTAGCAAACGTGTGGGAGTCAGAGGCTGGGTAGGACAGAGAATGGAACAGTGTGCTGACAATTGTCGAGGGTACTAGTGCCAACCTAGAACTGAGCATTAAATACAGGCAAAAGGATACACATGACAACCCTTTAATGTATGTTCAGTAGTCCATAGTCTGGAGGGGAAGGAAGGGAGAGAGAAAGGGAAAGAAATGGGGGAACCTGCCACGGAGGCGGGCTGGGGGAGGGGGAGGGAACCGAGTAATTGGTGGTGGGAGATGGGCACTGGTGGAGGGATGGGTGCTGGAACACAGTATGACCAAAACCCAGGTATGAACTTTTTAATTGTGTATCTTTGTGATTGTGTATCTCACGGTGGTATAATAAAATACTTAAAAAATAAATAAATAAAATAAAATAAAACAATTCACTTTGGCATTACTTTTAGAATCAGAGACACGTCAGTTTGCCCAGAGGTACACTGGCATGTCTCTTTGAACTAGGAGGACTTATTACATTATGGTTGATCCAACGTAGCCAAGTACTCTTGGAATATCTATGTCCCACGTCAGAACCCGTGGGAGCATGGAGAATATTGAACTAGGGTAAGCAAGATTCATGATAAAAATATTTATACAGTATAAAATTATGAAATCTATCCAATTCTGCCCAAGTTCCCATTGTGTCTGCTCCAGAGATTCCCTAAAGGCAGGAAGGAGTTCTTCAATAAGCTAAGGCTAAGGCTCAGTAGGGAATGTCACCCAACACATACTCATCAAAAATTAACAAAATTGGTTAGGTTGGTTTATTGAAAAATGACACATCTGAAATACCAGTATGAAGATACACAAGTAAACAGACCAACCAGTGTGCTTCACGTTCCAACTATGAACAAAATTCTAATGAAAATAATGATTCTTTTAATTCTATACAAGAGTGATATTGCAGCTTTTTGTGAACAGGTCATTAGCTCTAGTAACACTCCTAATAATGACAGCCACTGTCCTCACCCTCTTAGGAAACTTTGTCTACCAGTGTATGCAAAGATCACATTGAGAGGTGAGTCTGTAACTGAAAGGAAAAAGTTCTTGGCTTCAGAGCTGACCTGACTGAATAATGATAGTTTGAACATAACCCTAAGCCAACTAAGCCTGATGAACCAAGTTCACAACAGTACAATTACCCTCTGTATTATCCAGTTTACTCTGACATACTGTGCAATGAATATTGATTAAAAAGAAGATACTTCAAATAAAATCTTCCCATTTTCCTTCTGTGCCCCTAAAATCAAAACTACCCCATACTGATGGTCTCATTCTATATCCCTATCACAGCCTTCTATGCATTGTACTTAGCAGGTGTATCCAAACCACTTCATCTATCCATTTCATATCATTGAATCAACCAAGCCAGAGCTAAGAAGATGTGCTCACCCCATTTCTTCCCAACCCACACAAGATTTATTTTCATTATTACAGAGCTCTCTAAAACCTTCCACTCAACCACCACTGTACTTGCAGTTAACCTTCTAAACCAAAACCATTTGTTTTCTCCTTAATCTACAGCTCCACTAAAATGAGAGGAAATTTTAAAACTGAAAAATATATATCAAACTCATGGACAAGAAGAAAAAGGATGAGATCAAAAACTAAAAATATAGAAAGTGATTGGAATTTGTATAAAAGTGTTTTCTCTTTTGAAGAAATGCACACTTTTACCGAAAATTGCCATATTTCTAACCCCAGTCAAACATCAGCCCCCATACCTCACTTTCCAGTAGAGAACTGAGGTTAATTCTCTGTAGAATAAACCTAAGAGGACTTGGCCTCTAAGATAGCAGAGATAGAGAAGGGGAGTGCGACAAAATGCTAGAAATAAAAAGTCTGCATCTAAATATTGAAATTCCAAATCTTTCCACCTGACTCTACTCCAAACATGCAGCCAGCCCAGCTAATAGTCCATGAGTAAAACGTCAGACTTCTCTGAGAAACACTCAAGAGCCTCAAGGAAAACAACTCCAGATGCTGACATTTGAGAGCTACACTTATCCCAAAGTCCAACTGAAAATCCAGCTGGCTTCCTAACCACCCCAAATTACACCCATTCATACATAAACACTGGTCTCACCCAATATCCAATTAATCTTCTACTCACAAATATAAACAAATACATAATAAGAGGTCAGAGAGATAGTACAGGGTTTTAGGTTTTAGGTGCTTATCTTTCATGCAACCAATACCAGTTAGATCTCCAGCACCAAATGGTCCTCAAAGCACTGCTTTACACAACCTCTGTTGAATATGACCCAAAAGGGGGAAAAGACATAAAGCCATAAAGGAATTTTTTTTTGTGATTACAAAAAAAACTGAGGAAAGAATGCAAGATAAAGGGCTGGAAAGACAGTATAGAAATTAGTAACTTTTCTTGCACGCAACCAACTCAGGTTCATTTCCGAGCACCAGGTATCACCCTGAGCACAGAGCCAGGAGTAGTAAACCTGGGACTCTGCCAAGTTTAATCCCAAAACAAACAAACAAAAAAATAGATGACAGACAGAAGATAGATAACAAATGGGCAGAAAACAACAGCCTGGAAGAAACAAACAATGAAGAAAACAAAACAAAATTCTATATATATATCTTTAAAGAAATCATGAGAGTCAGCCACAAAGCACAACAGATGAGTCACTTGCCTTGCACACAGGTCACCCAGGTTCAATCCCAGATACCACATGCGATCCCTGAGCATTACCGGAAATAATGCCTCAATTAAGAGACAGAAGTAAGCCTTGAGCAACTCTGCATGTTGCCCTGCCCCGCCCCCTCACACACACACACACACACACACACACACAGAGGCCAGAAGTAAAGAAATATAAAAAGCTAGCACTTTTTGTTTGGTTTGGGTTTAGGAAAACAGCCATTGGTGTTTTGATACCACGAAGTACTATGGATTCAAACCAGGGATTTGATTTCAAACCAGTTCTGCATGCAAACAATTCGCTCCAGATACTTTCCTCTGTGACCCAAAAATTAGCACTTTTTAAAATCAAATGGTAAAAGAAACCAAATGGCATTCTCATTGTTTCCTTGATAATAGCTAAAATTATAGAAATTAAAGATCTCTAGAAATAAAAACACGTCATTTTATTATCATGTTTAAACATAATATTTTAAAACAGTTTTTTTTTAATTTCTTGGAAAACAATGCTGAGGAACTCTCCTAAAATGTCGAAAACATAAGATGACAAATAAGCAAAAGAAAAAAAATGAGAAAAAACATCTAAGACTTATAAGACTGTCTCAGAATATTTATTCACTAATAGTAGATCCAGAAGCCGAGAAGTGAGACAACAGGGAACGCAGAAATCCAGGGCAGAATCAGTGCTTTTCAAAGTGGACGTTTGGGGCCCGGAGGGGGTTTACTGTAGAATCATGCAGGGTCATGATGCAACTGGGTGGTAATTTCTATTTGTTGGCCTAAAAGGGGCAAATTTCTGGGTGTTCTGGGTGATTTTTGCAGCGGTGCAGACGAAAGGTAGAATTTCCCAAGCAGCACTCAAGACACTCAGAACTCACTCCCAAGATCTTAGCCAACCAGGCCAGAAGATTCAATGTGAGACCCAAGAATGCTGTGCCGTTCAGCCTCGAGGTTTGAAGTTTTTAGCATTACTCGTGGTGTTACAGTGGCCTCCAGGATGACATCTGGGACACGCTGGCAGGGAGTTGGGGGCATCTAGTATCAAGGACAGAACTGGTGGTCGTGTTCCCCTAACTCCCATATTACCTCACCATTCCCTGAGTGATATTTTCTTCTGAAAGGGGGTTGGTGGGCCAAATAACTTTGTGAACCACTAAATTAGCCAAAAATATAATTCAAGAAAAATGCCCAAATTTAAAAACAGACTAAATACACATTATTATAAATTAGACACACACAGAGATACACATATGCACACACTACAGGACTCACCATTGTGAAACTGATGAGAAAGGTCATAAAAAATCATGATATGAACACATTCTTTATCTTGGAGATTCACCCACATCTCAACCGGAGATGAGAACTCTCAGCTTTCCCTTTCATAGAAGCCCATGTTCTGCCTTGAATCTCAGTTGTTGGAAATATATAGGCATACATCCCTGGGGTGAAAGAAAGGAAAAAGGCAAAAACATTGAAAGGAAAGAGGGAGCTTGAGAAAGAAAAGAAAAATTGACATAAGAGAGAAATGCATCAAAAATTTAGAACAATTTGTTTACTGGCACCACACTAAGAGGTCATTAACATTAGTATACACAGAAATTGTCATCTTATTTCTTTCATTTGTTTAGCAAACATATATTGTGATTCTGCCATCAGGTGCAATGGTAGAAATTAGAGATTCAGTCATGAATCCTATATCAAGCATAGGCTTCTCATTTGTGTATAGATGTATGTATACAAAACAGAATGTGCACTTTCTCATGCTAATGTGCATTTTCTCATGTTGATGTTTTTATCATTCTCAACATCTTTTTTACATTCACTAAAATCCAGGTAAACACCATTCCCTCAATAGGTCTTACCTGATCCTTATCAGAGCATTAGAGAGGTGGGTGAGGAGAGAATGTTAAGAGTATATTGACACATACACAGCACTCAGCAGAATCATGTTTTACTGAGATTTCCTATTTGGGATTCACTACATATAAAAGTTGTTGGCTTGCTTTTATTTCTTCTGTTAATGCTAAAATGGGCACCTGGAAAGCAGGAATTACGATTTTTCAGCTCCACTTGAGCTTGTTACGGTGCTAGACCTTACACAACTAACCCTAATCAATTTTGCCAAGGTCCTCACTAATAGAATCTGGGAGAGTAGGCTGGTCCGTCAAGCATCTCTTGTAGTAAGATTTCTAAAGCTACAGTCTTTTGGAATTTTGTTTTTCTTTGTAGCCCACTAAACCACTGGGATATACTAAAGCAGAATTTAAATAAAGACTACATTCACATTTGCATACAATTGGAACCAAAGACCTGAAATTCAGATCAAAGCAAGTGTACAGCAAGCCAGTTTACGCATCTCTCTGATACACAGACTAGAAACTGTAGCTCTGAAATTGATCCCACCGAGACCTGAGGCAAAACGTTTTCCAAGATAAATCCACCGCATTAATTGCCTTGTTGAATTCAGGTGTCCCCCCTGTCTTCCCTGGTTTTCCACCTTTTCTCTTTATCTCTTGGCCTTAACAGTCTCTCTTCCCAGAGAATTTGTTTGCTTCTTCCCCCTAAAAGAATTAAAAATGAAAACATAATAAATGGTTGATGTGAAAAAAGAAATACTAAGAAAACAAAGAGCACATTTAAGAAAAGAATTGTTCAAAAGGATTTCACGTTTGGATGTTTTCATTCTCCAACTTGTGCAACTGAATCCTTAACAGACATAAAAGCAGGCGCAACCCCTATTCTTTTACAAAGACTGATAAAGTCACGGATCCCTTTGCCTTTTTTTCCTCTGCTTAAGTCACCCTAATAAAGAAATTCATTCCACTCTCTTCTTTTTTCTTTCAGTGTCCGTGTCAAAGCCTCTGATGCACATTTTGTTATTCTGGAGTCCTTGTGGACAAAGATATTTGAAATGTGAGGGGCATGTTAAGAAACCATTTATAGCTTATATAACAGAGCTTTAAAAAAAACCCAGGGTCAGCACAGCAGTGCCTGTTTCACCTGAAGCCAAATTTTTAAGCCAAGGAAGAAAGAAAAATAGCATTTTGAGTTTTATTTCCCACATACTGGTAATTCAAAAAAAAAAAGAGAACATGTTTTATTATTGATATTACCTTCAGTATACTCCTCCAAAAAAAAACACAAATTTTGAATGTGCAAAATTAAAAATCAAGAATTACAATTGTTATTTTGTAAGGGTTGGCCACCCGATGGGGTGACTGACGATGGGGTGACTGACTGGGAGCCTCGGAATGCCACACCTACCAAGGAAAACTCTGAGAGACCAAGTCCTATGCAAAAGCAAGGGTTTTATTAATAAGCAAGTATACCGGGCTCATAGCGTGACCCCAAGCAGTCAGTGGCTAAGAGCCCTGAACCCTTCCAGGGAGGATCTTTTAAGGAATAATTCCCGTGCTACAGAAAAGCCCGCACATAACTATCCAATAGGTTTAAAATATTACATCAAGGTCTGCGTGCAGGCAGCCAATCACTCTGCACCAGGTAACCATCACCCACCAATCTGAGCGTGCCTAATACTTCTATACATATTTGGCACGGCATGGGTCCAGTCTCCCAGTCTTTCGCAAACCACACCAAATATAGAGAGGAACGCCAGACGTAACTTCTCGGGAATGTTTGCCTTATAGCCTTCCCTGGAATTATTTGCTTAAGGCCCTTCCTGTTGTGCTCTTGTTGAGTCATCATTTTATCAGTTACTTCTGGTTGAGCCATCATTTTATCCATTACCTCTGGTTGAGCCATCATTTTATCAGTTACCTCTGGTTCCTGTCTTTGTGTTCTACGGGCAAGGGGCCATTCTTTCAATTTGACAATGTTTCAGCGTCTAACTTCAATTTAGGAAAATCTCCCTGGAAGCAGAATTTACATTGTCTAAAACAGTATAAAAATCTTTATCTTATGGAGGAGGCATCTTAAAATTGGTAGTGATATAGGTATAACTCCACAAATGTAATGCAACAACTTCAACATAGCTTATAGTGTTATAAATAATTATATCTCGATAAAAAAAACAGGGGCTGGAGAGCTAAGAGAGCAGGCAGGGTCTTTCCCTGCACATGGGCTGACCTTGGTTTAATGCCCCATATTTCATATGTTCTCTGTACTCTGCCGGGAGCAATTCCTGAAGAAAAGCCAGGAACTACTCCTGAGCATCACCAGGTATGACCCAAAAAACTTAAAAAAGTAATAATAATATCAAAAAGGAGGAATATTATTGAGAAATTTCTAAGTCTTTTTCTGGAAAATCTCGGTTTCAAAACATCTCTGTGATGCTGAAAAGGGTGCTGAAGATTGTAAGAATTTATTTTCAAAGATTTTAATTTTTACAAAAAGACATCAAATGAGAACATCCAATTTGACTGACACTAACATGAAATCTAATACTGTAGCTTCCTACATAAGGTTGCTAATTAGGAAATTGAAATATTTTTAAAGCTTAGAAGCAGTCTCTTTATTAATGATAAGACATTTTCCTTGCACACGGCCAACCCCTGGGTAGGTTCTATCCTGAGCAACTCATATGGTCCCCTGTCTCATTAGGAGTGATCCCTGAACACAGAGCCAGGAATAAGCACTGTGCACAGCCAGGGATAGCCCCAGACCCAAAATACAAAAAACAAAAATATTCTCTTACCTTACATTTTCGTTCCTACCTTAAAAGAATCTAGCTACTTTGGGCAAGCTGCTAGAAAAAAAAAATTCCAATAATCTTTTGGTAAACTATTAATCCAAGAGGTTCACAACTTTGCAAGTTTTTGCTGTCTCTCATCACTTTTAAAACTAGGTGAGTTGAATAATGTAAGAAATTAACATGAACAAATTTGTTTAAAAAATTTGAGTAGAAACCCACTAAGTTTAATAAGTTCAATAAGTGAAAGCAATAACACAGATGGTCCAATTCACACATAACAGCTCCTTTAAAAGGTCATGACTTTAGCAATATCATTCCGAGATATATGCTATAATAAGCAATATAATTAGTACCTGCTCAGGGAGCAGGCATGGGGTGGTCAGGGAAACTACCGTCTTTGGGGGTAGTAAACAAACATTGATGGTGGGACTAGTCTTGGAATATTGAACACCTGAAACAATTGTATTGTGGCAACTGTAAATTATGATGTTTAAATAAAGTTTTAATTTTTTTAAAAAATTAGGTGAATAAATAATTTATGGGGTTTGGGCAGGAAATAATAAATAGATGGGCTAGCTTTTTTGAAGTGGGACTTTTACATTTTAAAGTCACATTTACAAATAATAAAGATAGCTGTCAATCAGTCACCTACTAATATACTTAACCCACCCTAACCCTAATCTTTCCTTTTTTAACCTATCTATTCTCCCTTCCTGCTCAAATTCTGTCTTCCTCCTTTTTGCTAATTTCTCTTCAAAAGAAATTGTAATCAGAAGACAGAAAACATATCTATACATGGTAAATTATTATGCTTTATTAACTTCCACATCTCCAATGATTTGTTTTGCTTTTTGTGTTTCTTCTGAAGGTCAGGACTCAAACTCAGTGCTTCCACAGAAGAGGCATGTGCCCTAGTGAGCCACATCTCCTACTTCCTCCAATCATTTTAAGAAAAATGTTTCCTTCTTCCTCTTAAGAAGTAAAATAACTATTTCACTGAATTAATCAAACAGAAACTTCTTGGGAGAGTCTGAGACCACGGGGCCTTAGGCTTGGGAATACAGTTGCCCTGAATTGCGACCATGAGCAAAGTTCATTGAGTGATATAACTTTAGGTTCCTCCCACTGCAAGTGGGGAATCTAACCACAGTGGCCAGTATCAGACAGTGAGGAAGAGAATGGACTCCCATCAACCTGATGGACTTGAGTTCCAACTCTGTTAACCGTGAAATACTGTAATGTGTCTGATTCCAAGGTCATATTAAATAGCTAGTTGAAGTAAAATTTGAACTTATTAAAATTTTAATTTTTAAATTAATACTATAATCTATGTGTCACCTCCATTTGTGATTAAAATATAATAGGTCACCCTGAAACCTTAATTTATAGAAGTCTTTGTATTAGAAATCCTTGACCCAATTCTATCTGATGCAATAGAAATAAAACTCAAAATTATATCTTGTATATAAATAGTCTATCTATTCTTTTCCCCAAAACACTATAGCACCTAGTGAAAGAGTTTAAATCTGAGTGGTTTATTGCAGAAATTGACTCTTACTAACATACTCTCTCATTCTAAATTATACCAGGAACCCTATAAAATCTAAGTTATTTCCCTAATTTATTACATTTACGGAGTATGCTTACAAGCATGAATTCAACTAATAAAACAAAAGGGGGTGCAGAAATGCTTCCATTATTAAATCCTACAAACCAGTACCAAAAAAATGCAGCTAAAGTGTAATTTCTCATTAAAATAGCTATCTTGAATGCATTTCATTGTGAAACTCCCTATTTGGGATTGTACTTCAATGGAAGAAAATGGAAGGTAAGGCAGTTGGAATAGCACTGATTTATACTACACAGCCATGACTGAGGGCAACTTGACTTTACCAAGTACAATATTAACTACAAAAAGGCACTGCATGGTGAGCATCAGATTTTTTGTCAGCAGTAAAACTTTTGTTGACTCCTAATATCCTATTACATTACCTGTTGGAATTCCTGATTAGAGTAGTAGGGACCAAAGCATGCCAATGGCCAAACTCTCATATATATATTTAAAAGGAAAGTTGTTTCAGAGATCTTGCATCTAAGGAAGCAAAGAGCAACAAATTGTGAGATTGGGACCAGAAAGTCAATGGTCTGGCCACAGCAAGATTATTTTTTTAATTTTTACGTTTGCTTTGGGGGCTACACCCAGAATGCTCAGAGGTTACTCCTGGCACTGTGCTCAGGGATCACTCCTGGAGGGATCAGGGGGGCATATGGTATGTTGGGAATTGAACCTGGGTCAACTGTGTACAAAAGAAACACACTATTCACTGCACTATTTCTCCGGCCCCTACTACAGCAAGATTTAGTACTTGCTTCATTAAGTTGTGGTCACATCCATCCTCACTCAGTTTTAAGGTATAATTATTGAAGTTATGACCTTTTAAAGCCCTGGCGTTTAGCATGCAAATGTCATAAAATCCAGCATGTTGTAAATGCATATTGATTGATATCATTCCTGTTTAAAAGAATACGGTAAAATCTTTCACTTTGGGGCCATAGAGATAGATAACACAAGCACCTCAATGCTTCCTAAGCATTGCAGGCTGTAGTCTAGGAGGCCCCCAAGCACCCTGCTGAGATAGCCCTGGGGTTTCCAGTACTGTTGGACCCCAATACCACATATTCAGACCTAGCACTAAATCATTAGCTGATTGACAAACTCTCACCAGGATTTGCCACTGGGTCCCCTGAGCACCACTTGAAAGCTCCCCTTCTTCCCACAAAATGCCTTTACTTCAAAAACCTTGAAAGCTATTTTAAAGGCAGATAAATATGTTTATAAAGAATAGCTAAGTAAAATCCCCAGAAGAGCTTGAGACCATGTCTGAATTGTTTAATTGAGCATCCACTGTCTAATTAGAATTATGTGATTTCAATACTATTCAACATTCACAAACTAAACCAGAATCCTTATACTGTGCAACCTCACATTAAGAGAAGAAACGAGTCTTAAAGGACCAATCAAAATGGTAAAGAAGCAGAATTAAAAGCATCTACAAACTCTAGAGTATGCCATGCATTTAGTTTTCACGCTGTCAAGGAAAGAAACTAAATATGAACTAAATGGGATAAGTCCTCTTCAACCACAAAGGACAGAGCCTGCAAATATGTGAGCCTACACAAAGACTGATGCCCCCTACCAGAAGCTCTTAAGTCAGAATTGTCTCGAAAACACTTGACCAAAGCTTCAGTGATCATCCTCAAGTTGCATTAAAGAGCACTCAAGGTTTTTATTTCAATTATCTGACCTTTCCTTTGAAGACAGATAAAACCAACTCTTGGAGCTCCCTCCTATCTTCCTGTGCATGTATAAGCCATGAGTTATTACCAACAAAGATATTAGAAAAATAAGAGACAATGATCACTAGTTCTAAACAAACCTAAAGGAAAGAGTTACTATTATCCCATTCCCCTAAAAGCAACTACTAACATTTTGGTATAAGCTTCAATTTATGAGGTTCAATTGACATGCTTTGATTTTATTTTAAATACAATATGATTTCAGTTTTTACGGGTTACAACCCCACAATTTAGAATATAGATTTGCAGACTTTTTAAAACTTAATAATATGCTCTAAATATATCTGTAACATTAAATTTTGTTTCTAATTATTTTAGTAATTAAATTGTACTCAAGCAGTCTATTTGAGACTATAGGTTATTTAAGATTTTAAAATTATAAATGATATATGATAAATATCCAGGTAGATCAATAATTAGCTGTCTCCTAAAGAAACATTCCTAGAATAAAATCCTATTAAAATACACATTTTGGAAATATATTGCCCTATTTCTTTCTTAAAAGCCCTTTTTGTATGTTCTCCTAAATACTATAATAATTTTTATTTTACTTTTTGGGTCACCCAGCAATGCTCGGAAGGTTTATCCTGGCTTCCCACTCAGGAAATACTCCTGTGCTGTTTGGGGGACCATATAGGATGCCAGGGATCACACCTGTTAACCGCAGGCAAGGCAAACACCTACCCACTATACTATCATTATAGTTTATCTAAAGAAAAAAAAGTTATTTTAGGGGATGGAGCGATAGCCCAGCAGGTAGGGCATTTGCCTTACACGAAGCCGGCCCAGGTTCCCCGAGCACTGCCAGGAGTAATTCCTGAGTGCACAGTCAGGATAAACCCCTGAGAATTACTAGGTGTGACCCAAAAAGCAAGAAAAAAAAAGTTATTTTGTACAATTCACAATTTACTTCATTGATGGCATTAACGGGTTAGAGAAATCATTGTCCCCTAAAATCGTCTTGTGTTTATTCAATCAGCTTTCATGATGCTGGTATATAGCATATCAAAGAAACAGCAGTTAGAGCCCAGGCTCTACCATCTCTGCCTAGGATCCAGGAAAGTCACCTTGAATAAATGTCTGTACAGCAAGTAAGGGACTTGCCTTGTACATGGCCTACCCAGTTCAATCTCTGGCATTTGTGACTGCTGAGCACTGCTAGTTATGGCCCCAAAAATAAAATGACAGTATCCCTTTGTGATTGGATTGCATCCAGGTGGGGCGATGGAGGGGAGGGTTGAACAGAACATTGCTTATATTTTCATAGGCCACTCATTAGCAGCATTTTGCATCCTAAAGAATTCTATACTTAAGTTACAATATACAAATGATATATAGAGCTATTCTCTAATGAGCGTCATTCCGTGCAGTGCCAGGAACAGAACCCACTGTTCCTCTAAGCAAATCATCTACTTCAGTCCTTTGAACCATCTCCCCATCCAGCAAACAGTTTTAACAGCTTCTTCACTGTTATGATTAAGGGCCAAGTTAAACTGAGTAATTGGTCTTTCTCTGTGTTTGAATTCTTTTTGGCTCCTTGCTGGTTATGTGAGTCTGAGCAAATTATTTAACTTCTCTGTGCTTCAGCTTCTTCATATAAACAGAAAGAAATTCCTCCCACAGTTGTTCTAAGTAAGAATTAAATAGAAAAAAGAATTTAAGAATTAAAAAGATGAAAAAAGGAGATGCTTAACACCACTCCTAGCCCATAATAAGCATTCAGTATCTGTTGGGAGTTATTGTTAAGCAAAAAATGCCTTTGGGTCTTTTGAAACTTGTTGCCCTTCATCCTTCATCTGCCTAATAAAAAATGTAGATTTTGTGCACTCTGTGCATACATCAGGTCTTTTTCCTCTTTGTGATGCTAAAAAGAACTTTCAAGACCCTTAGAAGCACAGTGTTGATTAGCAGTCAGGTAAAATCCTCTCAGACTCCTTGGTCAGGGCAGCCCCCATGTTGGCAATGAAACAATACTGACATCTTGTGAGCATGAAGATGAATTACATGCTTTAGAAAATATACTAGTGAATTTGTTAAGAGCCTGGGGGTTCTAGCCCAAGGAGTTTCCTATTATTTCAGGAAAAAAATTAGCTAAATGTAATAATTTGTATATATTCTTCTTCTGTCAGCTATATCTCATCCTCTGTTGCATAAAAGTATTTTGAACTGAAGTCTACATTATCTAGTCTATCAATCATCACTCTTATTTCTAACAATGTGCTTATCTTTAAAACAAGAGATATGTTTAAGAGCAACCTACAGAACAAATTAACATTAATATATGTTCAAAAAAGAAACACCAATTAGTCCAAAATGATTGTGCATAAAATGTCCAAATACATAATGAGCCTTGTATATTATTTAAACAGTTCCATTTTCTACAATTTCATGGTGAAAATTAGAAATTAAAAAATTAGGAGATCAGTATGCAAAAAGAATAACCAGAACTTATTTTTTCATATTTTTATAAAAAGTTCAAAATCAATACTTCAGAAAAAAGCTTATACATCAATCATAAAACCAGCTTTATGAGAATTTCTTACAAGGAAGTTAGCTTAACCACAGGAAATCCATCATTATCTGTCTATATATGCTGAAGTTGTGCTAGTACCAGTGTGCTGTTGTCACTTTGTTAAGCCCTTGCAAAGAAGCCAGATTAGATTCAGACCAAGTTTGCAGCTGTGTTCATTAGAAATGCTAATAGAAAAAAACAGATAATTTAATGTATGTATTGTAGTCCACAATGTGGAAGGGAAGGAAAAGAGAAAGAGATAAAGGGAAAGAAATAAAGAACCTGCCATGGAGGCAGGCTAGGGAAGGGGGAGGGAATCGGGGCGTTGGTTGTGGGAAATGGGCACTGGTGGAAGGATGGGTGCTGAACACTGTATGACCGAAATTCAAATATGAACATCTTATGAATATCTTTGTAATTGCATATCTCATGGTGGTATAATAAAATACTTAAAAAAAAAAAAAAAAAAAAAAAAAAGAGGCCGGAGCGATAGTCCAGCAGGTAGGGTGTTTGCCTTGCACGCGCCAGCCTGTGCCAGCCTGGGTTCGATCCCTGGCATCCCATATGGTCCCCCGAGCACAGCCAGGAGTAATTACTGAGTGCAGAGCCAGGAATAACCCCTGAGCATCGCTGGGTATGACCCAAAAAACCAAAAAAAAAAAAAAAAAAAAAGAAAAGAAAAGAAAAGGAAAGGAAAAAAACCAGGATCATAAAAACAAAACTTAGAGCAACCCCTGAGTTAGCTCAACATCAGTTTTCAGCATAATTATTAATGGCATTTATCACTTACAGGGCACTTATACCTTTTACACTCTGCTAGGCTCTTCGAACTCACAAATTGTTCATTTACTCAACTGTCTGCAGTGCTGACAAACTATGTCGTGGGTCTCAAAAGACCTGATCCTTGTCCTCACTGGAATTTTACTCCACTTCTCACTGAAATTAGTAAACACTGAAACCACAAATATGGCACAGAACTTGCCTGAGAACTCTGAGACCCTGGGTTTGATCTCTGGCACTGAGGGAGATGAATCAACCTTCC
>JAJIBD010006604.1:0-51343 GCA_021461705.1 Cryptotis parvus | reverse complement strand
GTGGAGGGTTTTTCCTATATTTTCTTCAATGTACTTTATGGATTCAAGTCTGATATTGAGATCTTTAATCCATTTTGATCTGATTTTTGTGCATGGTGTTAGACACGGGTCCAAATTCATTTTTTTACATGTTGCTGCCCAGTTTTCCCAACACCACTTGTTGAAGAGGCTTTCCTTACTCCATTTTAGACTCTTTGCATCTTTATCAAAGATTAAATGATCATGTGTTTGAGGTTGGGTGTCCAGGATACTCAATTCTATTCCATTGGTCCACAGGTCTGTTTTTATTCCAATACCATGCTGTTTTAATTACTACTGCCTTGTATTACAGTTTGAAGTTGGGAAAGGTGATGCCTCCCATCTTCTTTTTCCCAAGGATTGCTTTAGCTATCCTTGGGGGGTTTATCGTTCCATACAAATTTCAGGAGCGTTTGGTCAATTTCTTTGAAGAATGTCATGGGTATCCTTATAGGGACTGCATTGAATCTGTACAAAGCTCTAGGGAGTATTACCATTTTGACAATATTGATTCTCCCCATCCATGAGCAGGGAGTATGTTTCCATTTCCTTGTGTCCTCTTTTATCTCTTGGAGCAGTGTCTTGTAGTTTTCTTTGTTCAGGTCCTTCACACACTTGGTTAAGTTGATTCCTAGGTATTTGATTTTCTGTGGCACAATTGTGAATGCAATTATTTCCTTAATATCCCTTTCTACTCTTTCATTATTTGTATACAGGAAAGCCACTGACTTTTGGATGTTGATTTTGTATCCTGCCACTCTACTATATGTGTCTATTGTTTCTAGGAGTTTTTGGTAGAGAGTTTAGGGTTTTCTAGGTATAATATCATGTCACCTGCAAATAATGATAGCTTGACTTCTTCCTTGCCTATCTGGATGCCCTTGATGTCCTTTTCTTCTCTGATTGCTATGGCAAGTACTTCCAGTACTATATTGAATAAAGAGGTAAGAGTGGGCAACCTTGTCTTGTTGCCCACTCTCAGGGGAAGGCTTTCAATTTTTCCCCATTTAGAATGATGCTCGCTGTGCAGCCCTTCTGATTTTCGATGGCTTGGCAAATGAGACAGTGTCCCTAACTCTGGAACAGTGACGGAGGTAGAGCTCCGATTCCTTCTTTCACTTGAGTGAGGAGTGATATTCCAAGCATAGCTCTTTCGATTTCTGTTTGGGAGACCCGAATAGCATTCTCATCGTGGTTTCGTGAGGGCCCAGGTCTCTGAGGCATATGTTAGTGCAGGGAGAGTGGTGGAGTTGAAGAGATGTGCCCGGAGCCGGAGGTTCTTTGTATTTTTAGCTATTTCTTTGATGCTTTTGAAGGCATTCCATGTTGCTCTCCTCCTCTTGCACAGCTCAGGTTTTAGGTTGTTCATCATGTTGACTTCTTGACCCAGGTACACATAACTGCTGCATTCAGAGATGTTTGTTCCATTGAGTGAATGGGGCCTCTGGAACTAGTTCATTTTTCATGAACATAGTTTTCTTTAGATTCAGCTGTAGACCTATCTTTCCACATTCTCGGTCAAAGTCAGCCAGCATTTGTGCCGCTTGGCTAATGTTTGGTGTTATTAGAGCGGTGTCATAAAAATATAAATACTATTTTTAGAAAAACGACTTTTATAGATGTTGAAACCCATAAGCACCTAAGTTCTGTTTAATGGTAGAAGCTCTTTAGCAATGAAAATGAGAACAAAAAGCAACAAAACATTAAATATTAACTGATATCCATCCTGAGAGATGGATATCAAAACTCTTCAGCGCCAAACTCAAGAATATCATGCGACAATTAGAATGGAAAGGAATGGGAGTGAAGATAGATGGTCAGCAACTACACCACCTCCGCTTTGCTGATGACATCGTTTAATAACACCAAACATTAGCCAAGTGGCACAAAAGCTGGCTGACTCCGACCGAGAATGTGGAAAGATAGGTCTACAGCTGAATCTCAACAAAACTATGTTCATGTGAAATGAACTAGTTCCAGAAGGCCCCATTCATTTTCAATTAAACAAACATCTCTGAATGCAGCAGCTACGTATACCTGGGTTGAGAAGTCAAGATGATGAACAACCTAAAACCTGAGCTGCGTAGGAGGAAGAGAGCAGCATGGAATGCCTTCAAAAGCATCAAAGAAATAGCTAAAAGACAATGAACCTCCGGCTCTGGGCACATTTCTTCAACTCCACCGTTCTCCCTGCACTAACATATGCCTCAGAGACCTGGTCCTACTAAAGCAGGATGAGAACGCTATTCGGGTCTCCCAAAAGAGGAATTGAAAGAGCTATGTTTGTAATATCACACCTCACTCAAGTGAAAGAAGGAATCTGGAACTCCGACCTTCATCACTGTTCCAGAGTCAGGGACGCTGTCTCATTTGCCAAGCATCGAAAATCAGATGGGCTGGACTTGTAATGCAATTTGGAGACGACTGCTGGAGTAGAGCCATTACTGACTGGATCCCACGGGATGTCAAAAGATCACGTGGCTGCCCACCTTCATGATGGTCAGACTTCTTCATCAAGACCCTGAACGAACAGTTTGAGGCTCTTCATATTCCTGAAGCAACCAGATGCAATTGGGCTACCCTGGCACATGATAGGGTCAAATGGAAATGTTACTGGCGCCCGCTTGAGGATGTCAAATGATCAAGTGATCCGTCCTGAGGGGAACTGTGTTATGGAGCTTGGGCTTCCTAATTAATTACTTTTTAGAGAGCTTTTAAAATTAGGCGTATGGGGACACAGCACAGCAGATAAGGCATTTGCATGTTCAATTTGTTTAATCCCCTGTAGCAGTAAGTAGATCTAAGGATATGCAAAGGCAGGCATGATGTATACTGCCTGTTAACAGATACATGGGGTCTTCTGGCAGACTGTCTCCCAATAGAGTTAGTATGTAGAAAACCCTAGTGAGACTGTTAATCAAGCTGCACTTACACAGACAAAGGCTATCCTAGGTCATTTTTCTGCACATTCCCTTGTTGGCTCTAATTAACCCTAGATGGAGTCTTATGAACAAGACCTCCTCTTCTGGGGCAATTTAGGAAGGCTAAGTTAACAAACTGTTGCATTCTCTGCTTATCTCACCTCACTGAGATAGCACCACCTGCAGGCTTCTGGCTCCTGAGTGTCTCCTCCCTATCACCATAAATCCTATGGTAGAAATGTAAAATGTCCTTGCAGTGTCAATTATGTAAACTTGAACTCTAAGTTTTACTGCCTTTTGTTGTATTGGCTTATAAGGAAGTTGGGGTGTTTGTTTAGGGGTCAGTCAGCTCTCATAAGTCAACTCTAGTCAGCTCTCCTCGGTGAGCTGTGGTCAGTGAACTCTGGTCAGTTAGCTGCGGTCAGTCAGCTGCAGCCAGTTAGCCACCAAGATGAGAGCTGATGCCCCTCCGGCTGGTGAATATTAAAAATATTAATGGAAATACATTTTGTGCCTGGAGTCTCATCTCTGCGCCTCCGACCCGACGGGACATTCCCTGCTTCATCTGGCGCCCAACGTGGGGCTGGCCTGAAGTAGATACATGGGATACAGAAGGGAATAGGAGGAAATAAGTTGCATAGGGTTTGCATAGCCTCCTGGAAGCCAGAGTAATTTTATTGCGATGGGAAACTCCACATCGCGGTTAGATATGCATACTGATATGCTTATGATTCTCACTAAGGCAGCTGGACTGCCGTTGAAAGAGAGTATTTTAAAAGGTCTCCTTAAAAGAGTACAGAAGCATTGCTACTGGTTTGAACCAGAGAGCAGGGAACAGTTCAACCTAAAAGTATGGAAAAAGGTTGGGAAGGATTCAAGGCGTGCCCATAGGAAAGGGGAAATAATCCCTGCAGAAGAATGGGGTGCATACGCCTGTATTAATTTGGATTTAATGCCGTTTGAATATGATTCAGAGGAGGAGGAGGACATAATTTCTTCTCTCCCAATTCCCTCCTCCCTCCCCCCACCCCTGGTGCCTCAGCCTGTGGAACCAACAGCACCTCAGTTTGAGTTACCCCCTAGCGAGCCATTGTCAGCATTACCTGCCTTGGTAAATTCTAATGCCAAAACAAGGCAGGCAGCCTCTCAGGATGATAGTTTTAATTCTGATACAGAAATAGAGGCGCCTTCACATGAGGCAGCGCTCTGGAGAGAAATTAGTGATCTCCGTAAGAAATTAGATCTGCTGAGTAAAAAGGCAAACAGGTCACCTATGCCTAGGCGACCCGAGTTTTGCTCCCTACAGGGGCTTAACGATTCCCTTTGTGAACCTCAAGTTCAAGCTATTCCAACACCCCAATATCGAATCAGGAAATTGCTGCAGCTCCACGCCAACATAAGTTAAATCATGAGCTGCATGTCCTAATGAATACTCCTGATTCTTTTGATGAAAATCCACAGCTTCAATGTATGGCCTTTCCTGTAGCTCGTAATCTAAATACACAAACTAATAGGTATGAAGGTGCTTATCAAGCTATTCCTTTCAAGTTTCTGACCTCCCTAAAACAGGCTGTTTCAACGTATGGCCCAACATCTACATATGTTCTGGCCTTGCTAGAGAATTTTGCTGAAGCTAATGTCTTACTTCCTTGTGATTGGCAAGCAATTGCAAAGGCAGTTTTGGAAAAATCACAGTATATTCAGTTTAAATCTTGGTGACGTGAGGAAGCAGAAAAAAATTTCACGGAAAAGGTTCCCCAAAAATGCTGAAGCCACCATAGCGAGAATCATGGGAACAGGCAATTGGTTAACGGCTACAGAACAAATTAAAATACCTGCAGATATTTTAGATTTGACTACTAATACATACTTGAAAGCATGGCATAATCTGGAAGCTCCAGGAAAGCAACTAATTCCATTTACTAAGGTATTACAACAAGCAAATGAAACTTATGTAGATTTCTTAGTCAGATTGCAGGACACTTTAGAGAAATCTGTGTCCGATGCTGCTGTGCGTGAATTACTTATGTCCACATTGGCGGTGGAAAATGCCTCGCCTGATTGTCAAGTGGCAATTAGAGCCTCAAAGTTGATAGGAAAAGATACTATAGATGACTTTATTAGTGCTTGTCGCGAAGTAGGGTCTGCAAGATACCAAGCTCAAGTGTTGGCTGCAGAACTCCAAAATGCTAATCAAATGAGATGCTTTAATTGTGGTCAAAAGGGACACTTCAGAAAAAAATGTACTAAGAAAAGGGACGGGAGAAACCACTCCCAGCCTTTTGATTCTGCACTCTGCAAAAGGTGTGGCAGAATGGGACATAAAACCAAGGACTGCTACTCCAAAAAGCATAGAAATGGGTCACTGCTTACACCCAACTCTACAGAGCAGTCGGGAAACGAATTAAGGGCCCCGGCCCAGGGGCCCTCAAAAAAATGTGGGTCTCCCCACCGACACTCTCATAGATCTGTCGGAGAGTGAGCCCACCAGCGCGGCTCCAGCCGAGCGGCCGCGGACTCCGGCTGCGTTTTTTTCAGAAGCAAACCTGGCTTCGCAAGCAGCTCCCGCGGTTCAGCCCGCCTTTCTTTCAGAAGGGCTGAGGGAAAGAAGCCTGGCGGCTCCAGCCGCTTCTAAGGCCTCAAGCATTCCCTCAGTTCCCCCAGAACAACCCCCATCCCATTCCGGATGGGCGGTGGGAGCAGAATTCAGCGGCTCAGCAGTCTCCCGCCCCAAAGCCAAGCAGAATGGAAACAAAGGCAGGCAGGCGGCAGGTATAGATCTAAATCGCCCTGCAGTCTGTCTGCTCCCTCCCCGCAACCTGAAGGCACTCCTGCTTTAATTCATATTTCAAAATCTGAAACGCTGGATAACAAATCTACTTAGGTAACCTTACAAACTGCTAAGGATAGTACTGCTTTGGTTATTTCAGCTATTCAGGATTTGGTTTTTGTGCCTAACAATTGTTATGAAATTCCAACTAATATCTATGGTCCTTTGCCTCCTCAGTCGTTCGGATTAGTAATTGGCAGTAATAATATGAAATCTAAAGGCGTAAATGTTCAAGTAAAATTTTTATGGTAATTTTTAAAATGAAATTATGCTCATTGTTTCTGTAAAGGCTGAAATACGTATTTTTAAAGGTGAAAAAAAATTGCTCAGCTTCTTGTATTGCCGAAACGGCCAGTTCCTAATGATAAGGAACAAGGGTCTGGCAGCACTAATGTTGAGGTTTTTTGGACACAATTCCTTTCAGAGGATAAACCCAATATGGTGCTTACTTTTGAAGATGGCACTAAAATTAAAGGTTTGATTGATTCAGGGGGCCGATACAGCCATAATTGCTTCACATCATTGGCCCTCTGGATGGAAAAAACACCGTGTTTTTAATGCAACTTTTACTGGGTTGGGTGTCATGACTGATATTCAACAAAGTGATGAACCTCTCAGATGTACTCACCCAGATGGAGATGAGGCTGTTATTCAGCCCTATATTTTGTCTATTGCAATTACCTTATGGGGAGAAATTTGTTGAAAAATTGGACATTGTTATGACTAAACGTAGAAACCTTTGTAACAGCCGCATTTTTAATGTGGGCCACTGCTTGTAAAACAGCTTTACCCATTAAGTGGAAAACACGGAGCCAGTGTGGGTTGAGCAGTGGCCCTTAATTACTGAAAGCTAACGGCTTTGCAACTATTGGTGGAGGAACAGCTCAACTTGGGTCATATTGTTCCAAGTTCTAGTCCTTGGAATTCTCCAGTTTTTGTAATCAAAAAGAAATCAGGCAAATGGAGAATGTTAACAGATTTACGCCAGGTCAATAAATGCATGGAGCCTATGGGCCCTTTGCAGCCTGGCCTTCCCTAATCTTGCTATGATACCAAAAACCTGGAATATTATTGCTATTGATTTAAAAGATTGTTTTTATACTATTCCCCTTGCTGAGCAGGATAGAGAAAAGTTTGCATTTACTGTCCCATCGATGAATAATGAAGCACCTAATAAAAGGTATCAATTGACTGTGTTGCCTCAAGGCATGATGAATAGTCCAACCATGTGTCAATATTTTGTTAATCAACCCTTGGAAACTGTACGTAAAAAAATATCCAGGTGCCAAGTTAATTCATTATATGGATGATATCCTTATAACTGCTCCTCCTGAAATTAATTTGCAAAATGTCTATTCTTCTACTGTTTTTGAACTACAGAATTGGGGCTTAGAAATAGGCAAAGAAAAGGTCCAGCATTCAGTACCTTGGGAATTTTTAGGTCAAATTATTAATAATGCTACAGTAATTCCACAAAGGTGCAAAAAATAATTTAAAAACTTTAAATGATTTTCAGTAACTATGGGTAGAAAGATGGGGGCGAGGATTTGCTTTTATCTCCACAGATAAGAAGCAATTTTGGTGTCCGACTAAAAGACTCAAAATCGTTCATAAAAAGCAACCGAAAAAACAACAGGAGGAGACATCCCAAGATGTTCCAAATGAAGATGATGCAGAAAAGCCCAGTTCAAAAGAAACACCTGCAAGGCCAGCCCGATAGGAAAGAAGAATAAAGCCCACTTGCAATACTGGAAGGACTGCCAAAACTTGGTACAACATCCAAAGAAGGTGACATCTATTACAAACATAAAATTAACTCCAAACACATTTTATCTAACTGTACTAATCATCTTACGTGTGTCAGCTAATGCCAGTTCCAATTATACTTATTGAGCATACATACCCAATCCTCCCCTACTACGAGTAGTTTCGTGGCAGGATGATGTTATTCCTGTTTATAATAATGAATCTCTTTGGTTACCTGGTCCTCATGATAACAGAGGTCCTTTTAAGCCTGAAGAAGAAGGCACAGTTTTTTCTGAATATGAAACTGGTGTTGAAGGTGTACCAATTTGTATTGGAGAAGATTCTCATTGTCTCCACCCCAGTCATCAAAATTGGCTAATTTCTTATTTCCCTGATAAGCATCTTATAAAAGAACATTTGTTAAGGTTATCAGCCACAGGTTTTCTAATGCAAAACGTTGTAAATAATGTGGCTTCTCCCAAATTGCCTGTATGTAAAAGAAAGATGTTAGAGAATTCTCAACATTAGCTTGTTTGGGATAATTGTAAAGCCTCAGTTGCTAACATGTATATTTAAAAACCTGTGCAAATACTGGATTGGAGCCCACAAGGCTATTACATCCAGAAAAAGAAAAATGGAAAGAAAACAGAAATATCTTGGCATATTACTAAAGATCAGATGGAAACATCTTCCCATGATTCTATCTTATGGATAAATGAAGGGCTTGCACCTCCTGCACCTTTTCAATTAGGATTTTCCAAACAGATACATCTGTGGAAAATCAGCTCTGAATTTCATGAGCTCTCAGTCTGAGAAGGAAGTCATAATAAAAATAGTACCACAGAACAGGTAATTTTTTATAAAAAATTATACCACGACCAATAAAGGCGTGTGTTCCCCTTCCTTTTGTAATACTTAAGGGGGAAAATAATTTGGAATTATTTTAAAGGTACTATCTCCTGTACCAAATGTTTCATGTATACTTGTGTTGATTATGTCTTAAAACTAAACACTGGAGAAAGTCTGTATTTTCTCAGAGCTCGAGTAGGTCTTTGGATGCCTGTGATGCTACCCCGGCCATGGGAGGAGAGCCCGACCATTGGACTTCTTCGTCAGCTGATTACTCACATCTCTAAGCGCACCAAAGATTCATCGGTCTACTAATAGCTGCTGTTTTGGGCATCATTGCAGTGACAGCCTCTGCCACCGTAGCAGGAATGGCAATGAAAAAAGGAACACAAACTGTTGAGTCCGTGCACAAATGGCATGAAAATTCTCAAAGACTCTGAACTACCCAAAGGCAGATTGATACTGATCTGCAAGCTGAACTGGCTGATGGGACTCAGACTGTGACTTTGCTTGGTGATCAGTTGGCTAGCCTAAGAAGGCAAATGTCTTTGAAATGCGATTGGAATACCTCTTCTTTCTGTATTACTCCTGTACTTTATAATGAAACTGAATTTCCTTGGGATAAGGTTAAAAAACATTTGTTAACTCACAAGAATATTACGGCTAAAATTGTAGATTTACAAAGCAAGATTCATGATACTTTTTCTAATCATATTTCTGATGTTACTGTTGATTCCTTTTGGCAAAACTTGGTTTATGGCATTGGCTCTCTTAACCCCACTACTAGCATAAAGGAACTTATTGGAGAAGCTGCAGTTTTGGGTGTGCTTATCTTGGTTATAGCTATCCTTGGTCTTATCTTATATTGTAAGTTCAAACAGTATAAGAAAAGAACTAAGGTTCTACAGGCATCTCAGTTTGTTATGTTGGCCAAATTGCAGCCTAAACAAAAGAAAGGGGGAGATGTAGCAGTAAGTAGATCTAAGGATATGCAAAGGAAGGTCTGATGTATACTGCCTGTTAACAGATACATGGGGTCTTCTGGCAGACTGTCTCCCAATAGAGTTAGTATGTAGAAAACCCTAGTGAGACTGTTAATCAAGCTGCACTTACACAGACAAAGGCTATCCTAGGTCATTTTTCTGCACATTCCCTTGTTGGCTCTAATTAACCCTAGATGGAGTCTTATGAACAAGACCTCCTCTTCTGGGGCAATTTAGGAAGGCTAAGTTAACAAACTGTTGCATTCTCTGCTTATCTCACCTCACTGAGATAGCACCACCTGCAGGCTTCTGGCTCCTGAGTGTCTCCTCCCTATCACCATAAATCCTATGGTAGAAATGTAAAATGTCCTTGCAGTGTCAATTATGTAAACTTGAACTCTAAGTTTTACTGCCTTTTGTTGTATTGGCTTATAAGGAAGTTGGGGTCTTTGTTTAGGGATCAGTCAGCTCTCGTAAGTCAACTCTAGTCAGTCAGCTCTCCTCGGTGAGCTGTGGTCAGTGAACTCTGGTCAGTTAGCTGCGGTCAGTCAGCTGCAGCCAGTTAGCCACCAAGATGAGAGCTGATGCCCCTCCGGCTGGTGAATATTAAAAATATTAATGGAAATACATCTTGTGCCTGGAGTCTCATCTCTGCGCCTCCGACCCGACGGGACATTCCTGCTTCAATACCCATCACCCATATGGTCCCTGAGGCCTGCCAGGAATGATCCCTAAATACGGAGCCAAGAGTAAGCCCTGAGCACTGACAGTTGTGGCTCAAAAACCCCAAAACCAAAAAATATTCAAATATATCAAATAAATTAACATCTTATATATTTCTAATTTAAATTTGTCTCAATTTTCTAATTGCACAATGATTAATAATTTTGAATTTGATATGAGAAGAGGAGGTAGGTTCCTAAAAAGACTGAGTGGTAGGAGCTGAGATAGCAAGAGATGAGATATTTGTTAATGCTAAGCGTAATAAAAATGAACATTCTTAAAAAAGAAACTTAATTTGAGTAAACAAGTTAACTGTAAGCTTTGTAATTTAACATCTAGATACTTGGCACCCATCTTCTAACTGCTTTTGATTTGGGATGGTTACTTGACTCATTTTGAAGCAGACAATTTGAAACCATACCACTGATATCTGTATAATAGTTACTAGAAGCAGAGCCACAGCAGTCTAAGGTTACCTTATCTTCATACATCCTTTTGGCTTCTCTTAACTCAGAACGCAGCTGAGAAACAGTAGACTCCAGGTCACTGAGCTGACGCATATACATTGAGTTTTGATTTCGTGCTTGTTCTCTATAAAGAGTTTTAAAAGGGAATGAAAACACATAGCAAACTAAGAGCAAAATATCTAGAGATACTCTTTTAGATACTTCCTTCAGTATTATTATATATGGCATTATGCTATTAATAGTCTATTATTTTTGTTTTTTAAAAGCATTATTTCAAAGATGTGAACTGCTAAAGCAAAGCAATAAATGTTATTTTTCTTCTAACTTTGTGTAGGGTTGAAAAATCTGTAAAAAATTTCAATGATCTTAAACTTATAAAATACTCATGGATAATCAAACAATTAATACATTTATATACACACATTTATTTGTAATGATAAATAGATGTATGCTTATTTTACTGCATGTATATAAACAATATTTAAAGCATCTAATCTCAAGTATCCCAAACACTTGCAATAACACACCTAATACTCTATCAAATAATATTATCCATACATTGTTAATCTTTCTTGTTCATTTGAACATGTCACTGCCTTGTAAATGAAGGTAAGTGCTGCCCACTAATGAGCCCCCCACCCCCCACTCACTGGATGATCTCAAGCTGGCTCTGGATGCTGCTGGCTTGGCTCCCCGCGCACTGCTGGCTTTCTCCGTCAGTCCCGCCACTTCTGCTTCATGTTCATTTATTAACTGCTCAATTCTGAAAAGAATGTGATGACTTCTTTAAAACAGAAGGCTTTGCCTGTCAACTGTTCAAAACTCATGATCTCTGACACTCATCAATTCAGTATTTTTGATTTAGTTTCAAATATGCTACTTTCTATGACAAGTGTTAGGATAATTTCCAAATACTTTATTCAAATCCTTCGGGGTTTTTCTAGACTTTCAACAATTTCACAATAGTAATAAATCACAATGGTAAATGACGGGGACAATCAGTGATCATATTATGTGGCACTCCCAGGGAAATCTAAGAAGTGCTCTAAAAGCCAATATATTAGACTATGAAAGTATTTACATTAGGGATGGAGAAACAGTACAGAGGGTAGGCGTCTGCCTAGCATAGGGCCAACCCGAATTTGATCCCTGGCATCCCATAAGGTTCCCCAGAACTTATAGAAAGGGTATGGCCTGAGTAGTCCAAAAGCAAAACAAAAAATCTTTACACTGTTGGCTCAGTCAGGTTTTTCCATCAAGCGAGAGATAAGACACTCTCCCGACCAAATCTGAGCCAGGTTCCTTTCTTTACACTGTTGGCTCAGTCAGGTTCTTCCATCAAGCAAGAGATGAGACACTCTCCCGACCAAATCTGAGCCAGGTTCCTTTCTTTACACTGTTGGCTCAGTCAGGTTCTTCCATCAATCGATAGATATGATCTCCCTATTGCGATAATCTTAAAGCATTCCTTACTGTTTTCACAGAACTGGATCTGATCTCCCTATTGCGCTACTCTAAAGCATTCCTACTGTTTTCATAGGCACCAGAGTGATTTTTTCGGTCTGCTCAAGTTGCCACAAATTTATGAAAAAAATAGTTTGTATTTTAAAACTTTATTTGTGTAATGCATGAGTTCTTATACCTCTGTCGGAAACATACCTTTCTTGGTGCTGTTGAAGAAGCAATTCTACTTTGTTCTGTGATTCAGATTTCAGTGTTTCAAGCTGATCTTCTACCTGGGTATAAAGAAGAAATCTTGGTTTGGGGACCAGTGACTCTAACTTGTGGAAATTCAGAGATTTCCCAAATAAAGCAACATATCATAAAGATGCAAATAAAATATTATATATGGATACATTGTATCATTTTATTAGATCTTTGGCTATATGCAGAGGTAATACAAGTATACCGAGCTAGTTCCCCTTATGTATTGAGAGAGACGATTATAGAAGTAACCTGTTATTTTATTTATTTATTTATTTTTTTTTGCTTTTTTGGGCCACACCCAGCAATGCTCAGGGGTTACTCCTGGCTCTGCACTCAGGGAATCACTCCTGGCGGTGCTCAGGGGACCATATGGGATGCCGGGGATCGAACCCAGGCCGGCACAGGCCGGCGGCGTGCAAGGCAAACGCCCTACCCGCTGGGCTATCGCTCCGCCCCAACCTGTTATTTTAGAGAATGAAAATGAGAACTTGACTTACTTTGGGGGGGAGAGGGGCACATGGGGAGAAGGCCCTGGAGCACAGCTCAGGGGGTACAGGAAAAACCCTGTGACACTGGACAACTGGGTACGATGCTGGGTTCAGTGCTAGTACCTGAGGGTATGGAACTGTGTGTGCCCTGCGATGCCAGGCACTGCTGGAGGGCTACAGTGCTCCACTCAGAGGGGGCCGGAGAGGGGAAACAAGGGCATGTGATACTGGGGGAACAGACCAGGGCCCTGATCCTGTACTAACTCCCCAGCCCCTTGGTTTATGTGCAAGGTTTTTTCTTAAAGATGTGTCTAATAATATTCTCTTAATTTTAATTTGGAAGTAGTGTTCTCACTACTTACTGGAAATATCCTCCCTTTCAGATAAGAAATCTCTGTGTCTAATTCTCTTAGGACTTTACTAATGGCTGAGCCCATGGTGCGGAACTGGACAGTAGATATGCTGTCATGGTCAGAGATTTTCTTGCCTGAGGCTTCTTCAAAGTCAACGAGGACTGAGCGGATTTCTTGTAGCACAGCCTCATGACTGAGCATCATCTTTCTGAGCTGCTCTATCTGGGCGCTGCTATCTTTCAGCAAGTCCTCTTTGAGACTCTTGGCAGCTTCAAGTTCACTGACTGTATTTTGAAGTTGATTTCTTAAGTCCTCCTGGGACTGACTCTCCCTGCGCCTGGGAAATGAATGAAAGAAAGGAACATGAATTCCAAAGGTAGTTTCTTATGACAGACCATACAAACAAGAAGATAATTTCCCTTAAAAAATCCCAACCTGATGTCAGCCATGGCATCTCTTTCCATCTGCATTTCCTGAAGTTTTGTCTGCAAATCAATGACTGATTGCCGCAGGTAAGTCTTCTGTTTCTCATGCAGTTCATTGCTCTGGGGGTGGGGGTGGGGGGTGGGGAGGGGAATGCCAGCATGTTAGTCTTCATTATCAGACCTGGAATAGTTCTGGGGCGGCCATCCCGTCCCCTCCTCACCATTTTACTCTTTCATATTAACTCCAAGAACAGACATTTAATTTTTTTAAACTATATTTTCTATGTATTCTCCCTTTACCGTAGTTCAAGGACCTCACCAGTCCTCTCCCACCTACTAACTGAAAAACACCCTCATGAGTCTCACTATCTCAAGCTTTTGTTCCATTCTTCATAAACAAAATACTATTTTTGACAACACATTTGACTTCGGGCTCAAGATAGAGATAGGAACTTTTTTTTTTTTTTTTTTTTTTTTGCTGAAATGGGAGAACTGGTTCCAATTATTCATAAAACAAAGTCAATCCCCACCTTTGACACAGAGATAGTCACAAATGTCTGTAGACTCAGGCATGAATCTCTCAGCAGAGCAAATAAAGTTCTGCCTTACCATTTCAAAGCAAAGAGCTCTACTCATAGAAAGAACTTTCCATCAATTTTCTTGTATATTTGTTCATTAATGATTATGGGCATGAATAAAAAAAATTAAATATATGAATATTATAAAAATACAAATCAGAGACCAAGATTAAATAAACCCCACCCCTCAAAATTTCTAAGAAAAAAGACAATGCAAAAATGGAAAAACACCTTTTTTTTTTTGCTTTTTTGGGTCACACCCGGCAATGCTCAGGGATTACTCCTGGCTCTACACTCAGGATTTACTCCCCGGCGGCACTGGGGGCGGTGGGAACGACCATATGGGACGCCGGGAATCGAACCCAGGTCAGCCACTTGCAAGGCAAACACCTTATCTGCTGTGCTATCGCTCTGGCCCTTTTTAAAAATATTTTATTATACCACCGTGATATACACAATTACAAAGATGGTCATAAGATGTTCATATTTGGGTTTCGGTCATACAGTGTTCCAGCACCCATCCCTCCACCAGTGCCCATTTCCCATCACCAATGTCCCTGATTCCCTCCCCTCCCTAGCCTGCCTCTATGGCAGGTTCTATATTTCTTTCTCTTTCTCTCTTCCTTCCCTTCCACATTGTGGATCACAATACATACATTAAAATGATGTTATGTGTATCTTTTTGCCTGTATTTAATGCTCAGTTCTAAGTTGGTATTAGCACTTTCGACAATTACTGTACAGTGTGGAAAAACACTTTTAAAACTTGTATCTATAAAAATTTAAGGTAACCCATCCCTGAATTACAGGATGACATGTCAAAGATTTTTTTTTTTGTTAAAAATGACTGTAACATAAAATTTGCTTATAAATGAATGGACATGGAGAGTATCATGCTGAGTGAAATTAGTCAGAAGGAAAAGGACAGACATAGAATGACTTCATTCATTTGTGGGATATAAAAATATATTATGTATGAGACTAATATCCATGGTCAGGCAAAACAGGGTCCAGGATGACTTGTCAATGGTGGGAATCTAGCAGAAGTGTTTGGGGGACCAAGGTTAAGTAAGATAGGGAAGGGACCAGTTTGGCAATAATAGTTGGAAATGGTAATGCTAGACTAGAACTGAGTATTGAAAGTAGGTAAAGGGATATACCTGATAACCTTTCAGTGTCTGTATTAGAAACCTCAATACTCAAAAAGAGACAGAGACAGCGAGAGAGAGAGAGAGAGAGAGAGAGAGAGAGAGAGAGAGAGAGAGAGAGAGAGAGAGAGAGAGAGAGAGAGAAGTTGGGTGAGAAGGGAAACAGGGCACATTGGTGATGGGAAATGTGCACTGGTAGAGGGAAGACTGGTGGAACACTATGACTAAAACCCAATCATGAACAGCTATGTGACAGTCTATCTCATGGGGATATAAATGAACAAATAAAAGGACTGTAAACTAAACAATTGCAATGGAACTGTTTTAAAGAAATATTTCCAAAAGGTAAACAAAAATTTTGAGAGAACAGACATGAGATCCAGAAGCCCCTCTAGGAGATAGTAGCTCATAGGCATTTCTGAGATATGAGACATCAGAAGGAAAAGGTCAGAGGGAAAACAGCTCACTCCCTCAGCACAGGAAGGGTCAGAAACATTTCAAAGGCACAGAGAGAAACTGCACACTCCCTCAGCCTGAAAGGATCAGATGGTAACAGCTCACTCACTCCCTCAGTGAGGAAAAGTGTCAGTGAGAAACAGTTCACTCCCTCAGTACGGAAAGGCACAGAGGGAAATAGCTCACGTCTTCAGCATGAAAAGGCACAGCTCTACAGAGAGTCACTACAGCGCAGTGACAAGACACCAAAATCTACACTTACACTTATAATGGAATTTTAGAAATAAAGAGAAAAGGCTCTACAGCTTCCAAAAATGAATGTTATGTAACAATGTTAAAATAGAAGGGTGCAATATTTCCAAAGGATTATGAGAAAAAATACTTTGAACATAGCTGAGTTTAGGTCATTCTTAGAAAGCAAATATTCAAAAAATAACTATTCCATGGGCCCATCGCCTCTGGGGGTCCCGGAAGCAGCTGGATGAGACTCGCCCATCACACTAGCCACCACTTTCGCTGTCCGGATGCTGGGAAACTGCCTCACGACCAGATTAACAGAGTAAAACCAGTTCGAGCCCAGGTAGGCGGCTCCCAGAAGCGGGAATCACTGGGAATTCGTCAGATGGAGTCGGGGTCGCCCTTTCCCCCCCCTCCATTTTGTGGAGCCTGGTGGCCCGCCCAGGAGCTGCCTGGGGGCCATCGGCCGTAGCATGCAGAGCCTCACAAGCGGCTGGGGGAGGCTGGAACTCGGCTCGTGCTGGGGCCCAGCTGACTATGGGGCCCCGAGGAGGGCAGATGGGTTTTGGGAGTGGGCCCATCGCCTCTGGGGGGTCCCGGAAGCAGCCGGATGAGACTCGTCCATCACACTAGCCACCACTTTCGCTGTCCGACGGTGGGAAACTGCCTCACGACCAGATTAACAGAGCAAAACCAGTTTGAGCCCAGGTCGTGGTGGCCGTTGCTGCCGCTGCGTCCACTAAAATAGTGAAACAGTAATGTCTTTTAATGCACTGCATTCCACGAAGAGCAGGAAAATTTGGTGGGAAGGAGATATAAAGAGGAAAGAAATGACATACAGAATCTGACAAGTAGTTGAGGTGCGGGAGTGGGGAGGGAGGTGGGGACATTAGTGATGGGAGATGGGTTTGGGTGGAGGGATGCGTGTTGGAACACTGTAGAACCAGAACTCTACATGAGCATCTTTCAATTGCATGTCTAAAATGGTGTAATAATATTTGGGGGAAATAATAAAATTAAATTAAAAAAATCTATTCCAATTCTTTGAAAGTCTCTAAGTATGTGCTTTGAGTAAATTAGAAGCAGCTCAATAAAAGGAAGGAGACAAAAAACAAGAGTCCTGGAAACTAGGATCCAGTGGGAGAGTGCGGAGAATAGCTACATATCAAACCTATCCAGAGATTCCAAGACTCCAGCAGAGGGAGACTCAGAGAACAGAGGGGAGACTCAGAGAGCAGAGGGGAGACTCCTGCAGGGCCCTTACTCTCAGAGCAGAGGGGAGACTCAGAGAGCAGAGGGGGAGACTCCCGCAGGGCCCTTACTCTCAGAGAGCAGAGGGGAGACTCCTGCAGGGCCCTTACTCTCAGAGCAGAGGGGAGACACCTGCAGGGCCCTTACTCTTAGAGAGCAGTGGGGAGACTCCCGCAGGGCCCTTACTCTCAGAGCAGAGGGGAGACTCCTGCAGGGCCCTTACTCTCAGAGAGCAGAGGGGAGACTCCCGCAGGGCCCTTACTCTCAGAGAGCAGAGGGGAGACTACTATAGGGCCCTTACTCTCAGAGAGCAGAGGGGAGACTCCCGCAGGGCCCTTACTCTCAGAGCAGAGGGGGAGACTCCGCAGGGCCCTTACTCTCAGAGCAGAGGGGAGACTCCCTCAGGGCCCTTACTCTCAGAGAGCAGAGGGAGACTCCTGCAGGGCCCTTACTCTCAGAGCAGAGGGGAGACTCCTGCAGGGCCCTTACTCTCAGAGCAGAGGGGAGACTCCCGCAGGGCCCCTTACTCTCAGAGCAGAGGGGAGACTCCTGCAGGGCCCTTACTCTCAGAGAGCAGAGGGAGACTCCTGCAGGGCCCTTACTCTCAGAGCAGAAGGGAGACTCCTGCAGGGCCCTTACTCTCAGAGAGCAGAGGGGAGACTCCTGCAGGGCCCTTACTCTCAGAGAGCAGAGGGGGAGACTCCCGCAGGGCCCTTACTCTCAGAGAGCAGAGGGGAGACTCCCGCAGGGCCCTTACTCTCAGAGAGCAGAGGCGAGACTCCCGCAGGGCCCTTACTCTCAGAGCAGAGGGGGAGACTCCCCGGGGCCCTTACTCTCAGAGCAGAGGGGAGACTCCCGCAGGGCCCTTACTCTCAGAGCAGAGGTGAGACTCTCGCAGGGCCCTTACTCTCAGAGAGCAGAGGGGAGACTCCTGCAGGGCCCTTACTCTCAGAGCAGAGGGGAGACTCCCCGCAGGGCCCTTACTCTCAGAGCAGAGGGGAGACTCCCGCAGGGCCCTTACTCTCAGAGCAGAGGGGAGACTCCCGCAGGGCCCTTACTCTCAGAGCAGAGGGGAGACTCCCGCAGGGCCCTTACTCTCAGAGAACAGAGGGGAGACTCCCGCAGGGCCCTTACTCTCAGAGAGCAGAGGGGAGACTCCTGCAGGGCCCTTACTCTCAGAGAGCAGAGGGGAGACTCCTGCAGGGCCCTTACTCTCAGAGAGCAGAGGGGGAGACTCCTGCAGGGCCCTTACTCTCAGAGCAGAGGGGAGACTCCGCAGGGCCCCTTACTCAGAGCAGAGGGGAGACTCCCGCAGGGCCCTTACTCTCAGAGCAGAGGGGAGACTCCGCAGGGCCCTTACTCAGAGCAGAGGGGAGACTCCCGCAGGGCCCTTACTCTCAGAGCAGAGGGGAGACTCCTGTAGAGTCATTCTCAGAGCAGAGCTGACAGAAATCCTCTCTGGCAAGTTCTTGTCGGTTCTTGCATCCCAGCCGTTGATGCTCATGTCCGCTCTCTTGGGAGCAAACCTAAGCCTCCTACATGCAGGACATGAAGTCCAACCCCTTGACAGCCTCCTTATCCCATGATAGCTCTGTTTCAATATGATAAAGGAAAGCAGTGTAAGAAAAAAAGACAGGCAATTATGAACCAATGAAGCAACCAAAAGCTTCGTCAGAGGGATAGTTCTGTAGCCAAGGTGTTACCTTGCATGCAGCTGACCCAAGTTTGATCCCTGGCACCCCATATGGTCCCTCAGGCCCTGCCAAGAGTGATCCCTAATTCAGAGCAAGGAGTCGCCTCTGAGCTCTCCAAGGCATTGTTCAACCACCATGACCCGCCTCACCCAAACAACTAAACCGAAAAGTCAAAATAAATATAATAATATACTTCACAATCTTGCAGCTGATAGTTTATATTGTCACTCTTAGTGACACACTGTGTCTTAGTGAAACTTCACTGCCTCTGAGAAATAATGTGAGTGGAACTTCAGCTACATGGCATGCTATGCTGGGGCATTTTTCCACTGGGATGGTGCCAGAGAATAAGCTGGTGCTGAAAACTGGTGAGCGTTCATTAGCATAAGGAGACAGAAGAAACCAAGGAACCACTAAGGCTGTCATAGGAGGCCAATATAGAGGAGGGGTTTTTGTCATTCAAAGGAAGGAGTTTAAGGACTTTAAGAAGAGTGCCTCCATAGGACCAGTTGACAGGGTATTTCGAGAGTTAGAAAATTCTAAGTTATGTCAAATATTATTAAAAATCAATAAGGATTATAAAGCATTGACTAGTTTTAACTTCACTGTAGCACTGTTACTATTGTTTTCTAATGTATCAACCATAAAACTCTAAGTGTGTACATGGAAAGGACAGCTGTGTTAGCCAGTTCATGATTAGTATTTCAAATACCCAGGTAGTCCTATAAACATTTTATTTACTGATTTAGTACATATTCTGTAGAAATCAACCAAGCACCAACCCTGTCAGAAGATGGGCACAGAAAGTGTGACAGTGTCTAAAGATGGACACAGAAATATGTGACCGTGTCAGAAGACTAGTTTATAAGAAAAGCTCTGTGTTGTGATCATTGGTCAGCACATCTGAGCCACTCATTAGTTATAGTCATATTCATTAACATTGCACCATGGAGCCAGGAATGTGACTCAGTGACAAGAGCACATGCCTCAAGTGTGAGGCCCTGGGTTTGATTTCTAGCATGTGACAAAAAGACACCAGGAAACCAAGGCATTATGATAAATTAGTCACAATAAAAAATACGTGAGTGGCAGGGCCGGAGTGATTAAGTACAGAGTGGGTAGCGGACTTGCACTGTACACAGGCAACCCAAGCTCAGCCCCCAGCATAACATATCATCCCTTGAGCACTGCCAGGAATAAATCCTAAGTGCAGGGTCAAAAATAACTCCTGAGTATTGTTGGGTGTGGCCCAAAACCCAAAAAAAATAGAGGCTAGAGAGACAATATAAGAGCAAGGTTCTGGGTCTTGACATCACACATGGTCAGTCCCCAGCACACCACTGAGCGGCCCCTCAACAGAGAACTAGGAGTAACCCTGAGACGCACTGGGGGTAGTCCTAACCCTCCCACCTAAAAAGATGTAGACTTTCCAAATGAACACATTTAACCAGTAAGAATATTGTTAAGTTTTCCTTCCAGGACATTTCCGTTTTTTGTCAAAGCACTGTGACTCACTGTTTTCCCCAAGTAGCATCAGATATAGAAGAAAAGAATGCAACTCACTTCACTTAATCTTCTCTGCAAATCTCTGACCTGATGTGAATATTCATCCAACACGCGTTCAATGTGTTCCTTTCCAGGGTAAGGGATCCCTTTTCTGTGAGATTCAAGTTCCATTTCATATTTAGGGAAAAAAGGAATTTGTGTCAATGTCCCAAGTGATGATGTGTTTTCAATGATTGTGCCCCGAATAGACGACACAAAAAATGGACTTGCAGAACCTAAGGAGCAAAAGATTAATTAATGCAATAATAATATAATTTTGTAGGTAATATTATTGTAGGTGATTTTCTTATGCCCCAAATAACTCGAAGTCTCCTGGGGAAAGCAGAAAAGTGGAGGCTATTAAGACTCCGAGAGAAACGAGAACCAATGGAGGAGGAGTAGCAGATTAGGGAGGGGGTTGCTGAGTGAAGGGAACCGATGGAACATGAGCTGCAGATGAACTAAGAATAAGCTAGTGTGGGGGACAGAGAGCAGCGGCAATGCAGGTGGTGGAACACCATCGGTCTCGGGAAGAAAGTGCAGACATCATGGAACATTCTGGGTCAACAGGAACCATGAACACAAGAACCATGAAAACCATGAAGGAACCTGGGGTGGTGTCAAGAATCTTGGATTTCATCTTGAAAAGAGAAACATGAGAGGACTTAAAGTAGAGTGTCTTGGAAAGTCTGACTTCAGTGCGCAAAATGCCACAGATGGAGAACAAATGAAGCAGGACATTCATCCAGGGAGAGCACAGGTGAGAGATCCCAGGGAAAGCCCTGTGCAACCCTGTGCAGAGGCAGCAATGACAAAAAGCAAGGCATGGGTTTGGGAAATGAAAGAAGGAGCTGTAATCAAGGGTTTCCTCTGTATATGACTTCGAGGCTCGCAGTGTTTTATGCTTCAGAGCTGAGGATTAGGAAAACCATCATCTGAGTCCTACTGAGTCCTCAGCATTTAGGAACACTGCAGCAGAGAAGAGTGAAAAAAAGAAAGACCAATAAGAACTTTGAGGAATTATTACTAAAATGAAAAGACAAAAAAATGAAGCCCATTAAGATTCACAGAATAATAACAATGATTTAGAAAATTACATTCAAGTAGTATCTCTATATTGTTAGAGATAGTGTGATATGTAAAGGTGCATGCCACAAGCAGGCCGAGGGAACCACTCGACTGGACCATACTCCCCTGCAAACAAAAGGACAGAGGACTTGAGGCTCGACATTAGGTTGCGGCGAAAGTGCAGTTGAGAAGTACGCATCCCAGGCTGAGCTCTTGTGGGGAGTACAGTCACAAAGCAGGAGAACGAGTCCCAGGCTGAGTCTGACCTAGAACTGGCCCCTCAGCACAGCTAGATTTCAGAGCTGGGCTGGATTCAAGGTGCTGCTGGTTTCCCTTATTTTCTCTAGAATGGATTGTGGTCAGACTATGCCTATGTGCCACTATGTGTTGAGGATCAAAGGCCTTGAGATTAAAAGGAACTCTGGGAGCTGTACTTTAGGAACTGCAATAAGGACTTGATCCATGCCTGAATCTAGTTAAATAAAAAGATAATGATTTTCAGCAGAGATTGTAATAGGATGACACTATCAGGGGCCTTCTTAGGAGAGAGTGAATGTGTTCTGATAATGGAAGAAATGTAAACCACTATGAGTAGAAGCAAACCGCATTCATTTGAAACATGTCCACAAATTCTTTTATACTCCTCCCCTTTAAGATGAAGTAGAATTTCCTCCTCTTGATATAACTGGAGAAAATAAGAGTGTAAATATACACATACATATGTAAATATATATGCATGTGCATGTATAGGTCTCTCCATACACACAAATTAAAAAATGGAAGAAAAAATTGAAACTCACTAAGCCAATTACCTTTAGGGGTACAGGGAAAGAGTGGAAGGGATAAGATAGCAGCAATACCACTGAGAATGCATTTTTATACTTTTGAAGAGACACAGATACATGTGACAGAGCTGCTACTGGTTCTCCCTGTGCTCGACTGATCATGAGGCATCCGGGAGGGAGGGCGGGTTCTGGCCCTGGCCTACCATCCCAATAGAGCCTCAGAAGAAGCCAGAGGAACCCCCCCGCACCATGATAGCAACCATTTTCAACATCTGAACTCCACAGCTCGTCAGAGCTCCACCCAAGAGAAGACAATCTCAAGCCCTGTTTGTCAGAGACCTACCCTAGAGAGAAGCCTATTTCAAGTCCAGATATGCTTGAACCAGAGATACAGATACATGCGACAGAGCTGCTACCAGCTCTCCCTGTTCCATGTGGCCACTCTGTGGTGGTGCAGCTCATCAGCAAATCCAAGAACTGAGAGCCTACCTACTACCGAGAGTGTTCCACACAGCAGAGCCTGGCAAGCTATCCATATTGTATATTATATGCCAAAAACAGTAACAAACCTCATTCCCATGACCTGAATGAATGGTTTGAGACTCTTCATGTTCCTGGAGCAAGCAGATGCCTTTGGGCTACACTAGCATGCGACAGGGACCAATGGAAATATATTACCAGCGCCTGCTAAAGCAAATCAATGAACAATGGGAAGACAAGTGATACAAGTGATATACTTTCGAAATGCAAATATAATATGTATTAGTAAAATGAAATATAACTGAGTGTGGGCAGCAATAACCAAGTGTACAGTAAGCTGACAGCACTTTAGGAGGAAATTCCTTCAGAGCATACACCCACATACATGGCTCTGGTGAACTTTACTGTGCACGTTAGCTGTTAACGGAAGCTGGAGCAAGAACTGGCTATGATGGCGAGAGAGGCTGCCACATGTGGCAAGGACAGAGCTCTGACAGGAAACTGACTGCAGTGGTAACCTGAAGGAGTCTCCCATGTCTATGCTCTTCTGTCAGTTTTTCTTCTGGTCTTTCTAGCCTAGAGGTTGGTAGTGGATTCCTACCACTAGTCTCTGAAGTGTCTCCCTACTCTGAAGCTTCTCAGCACTTACAGCACCTGCATTTGTTGCCACCTACCCATTCCATGTTGCTATTTTCACAGGTGCTGCCTTCGATGGAAGCCATTTGGTTCAGAGGTGATGGGAGTCTGAATCAGGACAGAGGCAATGTGAATAGACGGGCCCAGGGTCTAAGAGACATTTCTGATTGCAGAAGGAGCAGGACTACCTGACAGGATGTTGGTGCAGGTTGGAGAAAAAGTCAAAGAAATACAGAATCTGGGCTTACAGTGAATGAAGAAATAGAAGAGCAGGAAAGGGTGTTAAGTGAGATGCACATACTGAAGTGTCTTAACATGGAATCCATTTTAAATTGCAAAGTAATGTAAGCAGATGCTAAAAATAGGCGTGCTCTCTTCAAAGGATAAACAATATAATAAACTCCTGTGACCATAGTCTATACTCTGAGACAGTGTCAATATGTCAAAAAATGAAAAGCACAAAACAAAGGCTTGAATGAATATTGTGACCTCTTCACTCTACTTTCCTTCTCATTTGTACTCCATTGGATGTGACACCATTACATGTACCTCCAGTGGACGTGAAGCCATTACATGTACCTCCATTAGATGTGACACCATTACATGTACCTCCAGTGGATGTGATGCCATTACATGTACCTCCAGTGGATGTGACGCCATTACATGTACCTCCATTGGATGTGACACCATTACATGTACCTTCAGTGGATGTGACGCCATTACATGTACCTCCAGTGGATATGACGCCATTACATGTACCTCCAGTGGATGTGACGCCATTACATGTACCTCCATTGGATGTGACACCATTACATGTATCTCCAGTGGACGTGACGCCATTACATGTACCTCCAGTGGACGTGACGCCATTACATGTACCTCCAGTGGATGTGACGCCATTACATGTACCTCCAGTGGACGTGACGCCATTACATGTACCTCCATTGGATGTGACGCCATTACATGTACCTCCAGTGGATGTGACACCATTACATGTACCTTCAGTGGATGTGACGCCATTACATGTACCTTCAGTGGATGTGATGCCATTACATGTACCTCCAGTGGATGCGATGCCATTACATGTACCTCCATTGGATGTGACGCCATTACATGTACCTTCAGTGATGTGATGCCATTACATGTTCCTCCAGTGGATGTGACGCCATTACATATACCTCCAGTGGATGTGACACCATTACATGTACCTCCAGTGGATGTGACGCCATTACATGTACCTCCAGTGGACGTGACGCCATTACATGTACCTCCAGTGGACGTGACGCCATTACATGTACCTCCAGTGGACGTGACGCCATTACATGTACCTCCAGTGGACGTGACGCCATTACATGTACCTCCAGTGGACGTGACGCCATTACATGTACCTCCAGTGGACGTGACGCCATTACATGTACCTCCAGTGGATGTGACGCCATTACATGTACCTCCAGTGGATGTGACGCCATTACATGTACCTCCAGTGGATGTGACGCCATTACATGTACCTCCAGTGGATGTGACGCCATTACATGTACCTCCAGTGGACGTGGCGCCATTACATGTACCTCCATTGGATGTGATGCCATTACATGTACCTCCAGTGGATGTGATGCCATTACACGTACCTCCAGTGAATGTGATGCCATTACATGTACCTCCAGTGGATGTGATGCCATTACATGTACCTTCAGTGATGTGATGCCATTACATGTACCTCCAGTGGATGTGATGCCATTACATGTACCTCCAGTGGATGTGGACGCCATTACATGTACCTCCAGTGGATGTGATGCCATTACATGTACCTCCAGTGGATGTGACGCCATTACATGTACCTCCAGTGGACGTGACGCCATTACATGTACCTCCAGTGGACGTGACGCCATTACATGTACCTCCAGTGGACGTGACGCCATTACATGTACCTCCAGTGGACGTGACGCCATTACATGTACCTCCAGTGGACGTGACGCCATTACATGTACCTCCAGTGGACGTGACGCCATTACATGTACCTCCAGTGGATGTGACGCCATTACATGTACCTCCAGTGGATGTGACGCCATTACATGTACCTCCAGTGGATGTGACGCCATTACAAGTACCTCCAGTGGATGTGACGCCATTACATGTACCTCCAGTGGACGTGACGCCATTACATGTACCTCCATTGGATGTGATGCCATTACATGTACCTCCAGTGGATGTGATGCCATTACACGCACCTCCAGTGAATGTGATGCCATTACATGTACCTCCAGTGGATGTGATGCCATTACATGTACCTTCAGTGATGTGATGCCATTACATGTACCTCCAGTGGATGTGATGCCATTACATGTACCTTCAGTGGATGTGACGCCATTACATGTACCTCCAGTGGATGTGATGCCATTACATGTACCTCCATTGGATGTGATGCTATTACATGTACCTCCAGTGGATATGATGCCATTACATGTACCTCCAGTGGATGTGATGCCATTACATGTACCTCCAGTGGATGTGATGCCATTACATGTACCTCCAGTGGATGTGACGCCATTACATGTACCTCCAGTGGACGTGACGCCATTACATGTACCTCCATTGGATGTGATGCCATTACATGTACCTCCATTGGATGTGATGCCATTACATGTACCTCCAGTGGATGTGATGCCATTACATGTACCTCCAGTGGACGTGACGCCATTACATGTACCTCCAGTGGACGTGATACCATTACATGTACCTCCATTGGATGTGACGCCATTACATGTACCTTCAGTGATGTGATGCCATTACATGTACCTCCAGTGGATGTGATGCCATTACATGTACCTCCATTGGATGTGATGCTATTACATGTACCTCCAGTGGATGTGATGCCATTACATGTACCTCCAGTGGATGTGATGCCATTACATGTACCTCCAGTGGATGTGACGCCATTACATGTACCTCCAGTGGACGTGACGCCATTACATATACCTCCATTGGATGTGATGCCATTACATGTACCTCCAGTGGATGTGATGCCATTACATGTACCTCCAGTGGATGTGACACCATTACATGTACCTCCAGTGGACGTGACGCCATTACATGTACCTCCAGTGGATGTGATACCATTACATGTACCTCCATTGGATGTGACGCCATTACATGTACCTTCAGTGATGTGATGCCATTACATGTACCTCCAGTGGATGTGATGCCATTACATGTACCTCCATTGGATGTGACGCCATTACATGTACCTTCAGTGATGTGATGCCATTACATGTACCTCCAGTGGATGTGACGCCATTACATATACCTCCAGTGGATGTGACACCATTACATGTACCTCCAGTGGATGTGACGCCATTACATGTACCTCCAGTGGATGTGATGCCATTACATGTACCTCCAGTGGATGTGACGCCATTACATGTACCTCCAGTAGATGTGATGCCATTACATGTACCTTCAGTGATGTGATGCCATTACATGTACCTCCAGTGGATGTGATGCCATTACATGTACCTTCAGTGGATGTGACGCCATTACATGTACCTCCAGTGGATGTGATGCCATTACATGTACCTCCATTGGATGTGATGCTATTACATGTACCTCCAGTGGATGTGACGCCATTACATGTACCTCCAGTGGATGTGACACCATTACATGTACCTCCAGTGGACGTGACGCCATTACATGTACCTCCATTGGATGTGATGCCATTACATGTACCTCCAATGGATGTGATGCCATTACATGTACCTCCAGTGAATGTGATGCCATTACATGTACCTCCAGTGGATGTGATGCCATTACATGTACCTCCATTGGATGTGACGCCATTACGTGTACCTTCAGTGATGTGATGCCATTACATGTACCTCCAGTGGATGTGACGCCATTACATGTACCTCCAGTGGATGTGATGCCATTACATGTACCTCCAGTGGATGTGATGCCATTACATGTACCTCCAGTGGACGTGACGCCATTACATGTACCTCCATTGGATGTGATGCCATTACATGTACCTCCAGTGGATGTGATGCCATTACATGTACCTCCATTGGATGTGATGCTATTACATGTACCTCCAGTGGATGTGACGCCATTACATGTACCTCCAGTGGATGTGATGCCATTACATGTACCTCCAGTGGATGTGACGCCATTACATGTACCTCCAGTGGATGTGACGCCATTACATGTACTGCCAGTGGATGTGACGCCATTAAATGTACCTCCATTGGATGTGATGCTATTACATGTACCTCCAGTGGATGTGACGCCATTACATGTACCTCCAGTGGATGTGACACCATTACATGTACCTCCAGTGGATGTGACACCATTACATGTACCTCCAGTGGATGTGACGCCATTACATGTACCTTCAGTGGATGCGATGCCATTACATGTACCTCCATTGGATGTGATGCTATTAAATGTACCTCTAGTGGATGTGACACCATTACATGTACTTTCAGTGGATGTGACGGCATTACATGTACCTCTAGTGGACGTGATGCATTACATGTACCTCCATTGGATGTGATGCTATTACATGTACCTCCAGTAGATGTGATGCCGTTAGATGTACCTCCATTGGATGTGATGCCATTACATGTACCTCCATTGGACACGACGCCATTACATGTACTTCCATTGGACGTGATGCCATTATATGTACCTCCAGTGGATGCGATGCCACTACTTGATAAGAGATCTTCATTACTTGATTCACCAGTTTTTGATTCCATATTAAATATTGTTACCTCTTCTTAGAAACTTGAAAAATGAATACTTCCCTATTTGGTTCTTTAAGTTTTTATCTATAAAAAAGAGGGATTCAATCTTTACTAATAAGGCATTGTGTGGAAAACCTCATGGAAAAGAAATGCTATATTTAAAATTTAGTAACAATTTTTACCAAAATATTTATAGATATTCTATTATATAACATTAAGATATTGCTATATAGTCATTTATTATGATGGACTAGAGGCTTTTAAAGGCAATTTGGCTTTTTTGGGAAAATTTAAATATACTACCACATAAACAAGATCAAACAAAAAATCACAAGTTCAGAAAATATACTTCGTTAAAGTATTTTTCTTTTTTAGAAAAATGTTTTAAAAATATTTTATTATACCACCATGAGATATACAATTACAAAGATGTTCATGTTTGGGTTTCGGGTCATACAGTATTCCAGCACCTATCCCACACCAGTGTCCATTTCCCACCACCAACGTCCCTAATTCCTCCCCCCCCCCCTAGCTTGCCTCTATGGCAGGTTCTTTATTTCCTCTCTCTCTCTTCCTTCTCTTACACATTGTGGATTGCAATATATACATTTAGAGGTTTTTGTGTGTATTCCTTTGAATATATTCAATGCTCAGGTCTAGGCTGGTATCATTTTCGACAATTATTAGCACACTGTTTCCTTTTCTGTCTTACCTAACCTCATTCCCACACGTTTGTGGTAGATTCCGCCTATTGATAAGACCTCCTCATCCATGTTTTGCCTAACCTTGGATATTGTTATCGTACTACATATATACATATACACATATATGTATATGTGTAGTATGATATACATATATACGTATATACATATATGTATATATGTAGCATGATAACAATATCATTATATGTTATAATGATATAATTATATGTTATAATGATATCATCATATTGATATCATTGTATCAATATATTGTTATCATACTACATATACACATATATGTATATATGTAATATGATATACACATATACACGTATATGTAATGTAATATACACATATACACATGCATATCACATACATATGATATACATATATAAACATATATGTATATATACATATATGTATGTAGTATGATATTATATGTATGATAACAATACCTTGATATTGTTATCATACTACATATATACACATCGTGTATATATGTAGTATGAAATATACATATATATGTATATATACATATATATGTATATATGTAGTATATATGTGTATATATATACTACATATATACATATACATGTGTATACATAGTATATACATATGTATATATGTATATGTGTAGTATGATATACATATATATGTATACATGTAGTATATATGTGTATATATACTACACATATACATATACATATGTATACATAGTATATAATATTCATATGTATATACTACATATATACATATGCATATATGTATACATGTAGTATATATGTGTATATATACTACATATATATACATATACATATGTATACATAGTATATACATATACATATGTATACATAGTATATACATATACATATGTATATACTACATATATACATATGTACATATGTAGTATGATATACATATATACGTATATATACATATATGTAGTATGATAACAATATCCAAGGTATTGTTATCATACAATAATGATATTATACATATTATGTATATATGTATATATATGCATTATATACACATATAAATATATGTATATCTATGTATATATACATATTTATGTCATGCAAATAAATGCTGTCATTCTATATATGTCTTTTTCCTTCTGGCTAATTACACTCAACATGATCATCTCCATGTTCATCCATTTATAAGCAAATTTCATAACTTCATTTTTCCTAACAGCTGTATAGTATTCCATTGTGTAGATGTACCAATGTTTCTTTATCCAGTCATCAGTTCTCGGGCACTCTGGTTGTTTCCAGATTCTGGCTATTGTGAATAGTCCTGCTATGAAAATAAAAGTGTAGATGGTGTTTCTGCTATGTGTTTTTTTGTCCTCCCAGGGTATATTCCCAGGAGTGGTATGGCTGGGTCAAATGGGACTCAATTTCTAGTCTTTGTAGGAATGGTTTTAAAGGCAATTTGAAGATCAGAAATCAATACCTTAACTATTATAACTAGTAATCTGATTTGGAACAGGGTTTAGTCTCACATAAAATTATGCTGTTAGAAACTTCCTCAAAGAAGAGATACAAATGGCACATAAAAATGCTCTACATCACTAATCAACAGGGAAATACAGATCAAAACAACAATGAGATATCATCTCACACCACAGAGACTAGCACACATCCAAAAAAGAAACCAGTGTTGGAGTGGATGTTGGGAGAAAGGGACTCATTCATTGTTGGTGGGAATACTGACTGATCCACCCTTTTTTTGAAAAACAGTATGGGCATTCCTCAAAAAAAAACCCTAGAGATTGAACTTCCATATGACCCAGCAATACCACTTCTGGGAATATACCCCAGGGGCCCAAAAAACACACAGCAGAAATGCCATCTGCACTTCTATGTTCACTGCAGCACTGTTCACAATAGCCAGAATCTGTAAACAGCCCAAGTACCTGAGAACAGATGAGTGGATAAAGAAACTATGGTACACCTACACAATGGAATACTCATGCAGCTGCTAAGAAAAATGAAGTGATGATATTCTCTTATAAATGGACACACATGTAGGGTATTATGCTGTGTGAAGTGAGTTATAGGGAGAGGGACAGACTAGAATGATCACACTTGTTTGTAGGATATAAAAACACAATAGGAGACTAATACCTAAGGACAGTAGAAACAAGGGCCATGAGGACTGACTGTTCATGGTTTGAAACTTGCCACAAATGAGAGTGGGGGAGGAGTGCAATCAAGACAGAGAAGGGACCATTATAACAATGATAGTTGGATAGTTGGTCCTTTTTAGTGAGTGTAGTACAAACTATAATGCCAAAGGGGGAAGGGAAGGAGAGGGAGAGAGAATGAGAGAATGAGCGAATGAGAGAGAGAGAGAGAGAGAGAGAGAGAGAGAGAAAGAGAAAGTAACTGCCCTAGAGGCAGTTGGGATGGGGGACCAGGAGGGAAACTGGGGACATTGGTGATGGGAAAAGTACACTGGTAAAGGATGGGTGTTGGAACATTGTATGACTACAACCCTATCATGAACAACTTTTAACGTATCTCATGGTGATTCAATAAAAGTTTTAATTAATTAATTAAAGGAAAAAAGTATACTGTTAAATCATTGTTAATAATGAGGAAGATATTTTCTAAGTTGAAAGTCACAAAGCAGTCAAAAGATCACAAATTATAAAACTGTAATAAAATAACAACTTCATTACATAAAATGATGTTCAAATTTTTAGATAGTTAAACCAACAGGGGATGTCTCAGTTTGAAGAAAAGTGGCCAGATTTCAAATCTCCCTCATCCTCTCAAATCAATATAAATTAAGCAGGAAAACAAAGAAGTCACACCACAAGGGCCCCATGCTTCCAGTGCCACTAGTCAACAGAGTTGCATCCTTCAAGTGATCTGTAAACATACAGATCTTTACCCCTAAAGAGCTTAACAGTCCAACCAACACTGCAAACCTATAGTATGGAGAACTGAAGAGGAACACCTGTAAAGATAGGGATAAAGATTAAAAGGGAAAGAAGCTCAAATTCACCTCTGAAAGTAAGCAGTAAAAGCCATGATACTAAGCACTGGTGGAAGTGATAGACAACAGCATTGACTGTGGTTAAGAGCTCAAAAATGTGGGGCCGGAGCAATAGCCCAGCGGTAGGGTGTTTGCCTTGCACGCGGTCGGCCTGTGCTGGCCTGGGTTCGATCCCTGGCATCCCATATAGTCCCTGAGCACCGCCAGGAGTGATTCCTGAGTGCAGAGCCAGGAGTAACCCTGAGCATTGCTGGGTGTGACCCAAAAAAAAAAAAAAAAAAAAAAAAAAAAAGCTCGAAAATGTGGGGACCAGAAGCTGCAGCCCCAGAGAAGCATCTAGGGAAGAAGCAGACAGATGACAGGTAGGTAGGTAGGTAGGTAGGTAGGTAGGTAGGTAGGTAGGTAGGTAGATACATAGAAGACAGTCAGACATACAGATAGGTAGGTAGGTAGAAGGTAGATAGAAGACAGACAGGTAGATAGGTAGATGTTGGATTGCAGTTCCAAGTATTTGACATTGGAGTTGTCAGTTCCCCCCCCCCCACACACACACACAGGGAGCTTAGGTTGATTGAAATGCACCTATTCCAGTACTAATGGGGGGCATATGCTATATCTTTTGGTTACAGCCCTCTGTCTCCTACTCAGACCCCTGTCTCCTACTCAGGCATCTGTCTCCTTCCAGTCACAGTGACTTGCAGAGTTAGCCTTCTAATAACCTTGGGTTTTGGATTGTAAGTGAATTGTTTTTCTTTTACCTCCAGGTCCCTGCCAATTGCTCCGCAATTCAGTCCTTACGGACCCAGAGATCCTGCAGTACATGACTACGTGTGCAGATTCCACAGCACTGACAGTCCAGCAGCAGCACAAGGAGATCCTGGAGCACATGCTATATGTGCAGATCCACAGCACTGACATGCTGTGTCTACCTCCAGGTCTACATCCAGCAATGCTTGGGGAGCCACGTGGTACCAGGGATAAAACTGGGGTTGGAACCTCTGTGTAATCTCTCTCCCCAGGCCCCCAAATACACACCGTTTTAAATCACAAAGGAATTTTTTAAAATAAAAGGGAAAAACACCAAATAGACTCTCTTTATATATATATATACACACATACACACATATATGTGTATATGTATATATATATATAACAATGCAATATGGTGACTATAATGGAAGACAAACACAGAATAACAACATAATAGAAACATCTGGCAATTCATCACCCACAACTGATAGCTATGGCCATATTAACTCATCTACTGACCAAGCTTTACAGATTCATGACTAAATAATCTCCAAGGAGGGAGAAGAAATGAACAGAAGCTTCCAAAAAAGAAGAAATTCGAATGGCCAAAAGGCATATGAAAAAGTGTTCTTCATCTTTAATCATCAGGGAGATGCAAATCAAAACAACAATGAGGTACCATCTCACACCACAGAGACTGGCACACATCCAAAACAGCAAGAACAACCGGTGCTGGCGTGGATGTGGGGAAAAAGGGACTCTGATCCACTGTTGGTGGGAGTGCCGACTGGTCCAGCCCTTTTGGAAAACAATATGGGCATTCCTCCGAAAACTAGATATTGAGCTCCCATTTGATCCAGCAATAGCACTCCTGGGAATATACCCGAGAGACCGAAAAACACATAGCAGAAACACTATCTGTACTTCTTTATTCATCTCTGCGCTATTCACTATAGCTAGAATCTGGAAACAACCTAAATGCCCGAGAACAGAGGACTGGCTAAAGAAACTGTGGTTCATCTACACTATGGAATACTATGCGGCTGTCAGAAAAGATGACATTATGAAATTTACCTGCAAATGGAGGGACATGGAGACTATCATGCTGAGTGAAATTAGTCAGAAGGAAAAGGACAGATATAGAATGACTGCATTCATTAATACGACATAGATACCAGTGTTTTACTAAATGTGGGAAATGGTAATGGCAGATTAAGACTCACCATTGAATATACACAAAGAGACTTAAGTGATAAACTCTAAATATCTGCAGGGCTAGCCACAATGTGTAAAAGAAGAGCTAGAGAGATGCAGAGACAGAGAGAGAGACAGAGAGAGAAAGAGAGGAAACTGGGGTACCTGCTATTAAGGCAGCATGGGGGGTGGGCAGGAGGGGGTGGGGTACATTGGTGGTGGAAATGGGGCACTGGTGGAGGGATGGGTGCTGGTATACTGTATTACCAAGAACCAATTATGATCACCTTTGTAATTGTATGTTTCACTGTGGTATAATAAAAAATTAAAAAAAATAATCTCCAAGGAGATGCAAGCCAAGCCACTACAATTCTCGGGTACACGGGTCTTCCTGCTGAAAACTCCAAGGTGTCCTTGGGAGCAGGACAGGCTGAGTCCTTGGCCTGATGAAGCCCCCAGCAACCCAAATCTGCTGCCTTGCCAGTGGTCCAACTTCACTGCTTCACTCTAATCTCCACAGAGAGCCAAACCAAAAACCCTGGTTGAGACCCATCAGGTACACCAGCTTTTAGGCTGAAAACTGGGGTCTTCTCAGAGTGGGAAGGGAAGTCTCACCCCCTTCTGCTGGGTACTGGAAGCCACACCACAGTCCACAGTCACCACCACACAGACTGCTCCACGAGTCCTACACACCCAGAGAACCTAGAACATGTGGCTACGTGTGTGGATTCCACTGCACTGACAGCCTGGTAGGAGTTCACCAAGTTAGATGGGAAATAGCAGAGAAGCCACCTAAGCACAGTAAAAACAAAACAAAACACTAACACAGAAGGCTCAGTTATGAACAAACAGCTTTGTAAACTCTCAGACAGGACTCGGTGACTCCATAACGAGTCATATAACAATTTTCACAAATTTTCTTTACTGGAGTATTTTTTGACAATTCCATTAGCCATTTAGTGGTAAAAAGCAATATATAAAATAATTTTGTGCCTGCTAAGGGGGTGGACATAGGAGGTGGTTGGGAAAATAGGATAATGGGGGACAAAAGACCACACAGGTGGTGGTACTAGAATAACTGTATCATGAACAACTTTGTAAACCATGGTGTTTAAATAAAGTGGGGGAAAACTGAGTAAATCTGACAATAAATGTGTAAAACTTAACTTGCAAAGAAATGAATCTTTAAATTATTTCTTAAAAAACAATCTGCATACAAGAGGCCACCTTAAAACGAGGCTGACTTTTCCAGCCCTTTTGGAAAACAATATGGATATTCCTCCATAAATTAGATATTAAGTTCCCATTTGATCCAGCAATACCACTTCTGGGAATATACCCTGGAGACCCAAAATCACATGGCAGAAACATTATCTGTACTTTGTTATTCATCGCTGTGCTATTCACGATAGCTAGAATCTGAAACAACCTAAGTGCCTGAGAACAGAGGACTGGCTAAAGAAACTGTGGTACATCTACACTATGGAATACTATGCAGCTGTCAGAAAAGACGAAATTATGAAATTTACCTGCAAATGGATGGACATGGAGACTATCATGCTGAGTGAAATTAGTCAGAAGGAAAAGGACAGATATAGAATGACTGCATTCATTAATAGGATATAAATAGATACCAGTGTTTTACTAAGTGTGGGAAATGGTAATGTCAGACTAGAACTCACCATTGAATGTGTATCAAAGAGACTTAAATGATAAACTCTAAATATATGCAAGGCTACCATAATGTGTAAAAGAAGAGGGAGAGAGATGCAGAGACAGAGAGAGAAAGAGAGGAAATGGGGGTACCTGCTATTGAGGCAGCCTGGGGTGGGCGGAGGGGGTGTGGGTATATTGGTGGTGGGAATGGGGCACTGGTGGAGGGATGGGTGCTGGAATACTGTATTACCAAGAACAAATTATGAACACCTTTGTAATTGTATGTCTCAATATAATAAAAAATTTAAAAAAATTAAAAAATTAAAAGGAACTGACTTTAAAAAGTGTGAAGTGGAGAAAGAGCTGCCAGGGAAAGATGCACAATAATGAAGCATGGGCAATACTGATACTGAGCATGGGCAATACTGGTACTGAGCATGGGCAATACTGATACTGAGCATGGGCAATACTGATACTGAGCATGGGCAATACTGATACTGAGCATGGGCAATACTGATACTGAGCATGGGCAATACTGATACTGAGCATGGGCAATACTGATACTGAGCATGGGCAATACTGATACTGAGCATGGGCAATACTGATACCGAGCATGGGCAATACTAATATTGAGCATGGGCAATACTGATACTGAGCATGGGCAATACTGATACTGAGCATGGGCAATACTGATACTGAGCATGGCAATACTGATACTGAGCATGGGCAATACTGATACTGAGCATGGGCAATACTGATACTGAGCATGGGCAATACTGATACTGAGCATGGGCAATACTGATACTGAGCATGGGCAATACTGATACTGAGCATGGGCAATACTGATACTGAGCATGGGCAATACTGATACTGAGCATGGGCAATACTGATACTGAGCATGGGCAATACTGATACTGAGCATGGGCAATACTGATACTGAGCATGGGCAATACTGATACTGAGCATGGGCAATACTGATACTGAGCATGGGCAATACTGATACTGAGCATGGGCAATACTGATACTGAGCATAGGCAATACTGATACTGAGCATGGGCAATACTGATACTGAGCATGGGCAATACTGATACTGAGCATGGGCAATACTGATACTGAGCATGGGCAATACTGATACTGAGCATGGGCAATACTGATACTGAGCATGGGCAATACTGATACTGAGCATGGGCAATACTGATATTGAGCATGGGCAATACTAATATTGAGCATGGCAATACTGATCCGGAGTTAGTCACCATTAAGTCAAAGGACATTAAATGAGACAAAGTTCATTCTCTTCAAAATCTGACTCCAGGGATAGAGAGGACAGACGGCAAGACACTTGCCTGGCATACAGCTGACCCAGTGTGATCCTAGGCACCACATATGGCCCGAAGCACTGCCAAGAGTGAAGCCTAAGCACAGAGACAGGACAGGAACAGCCAGATGGGTACTTCCCCAACACATATCATACATTCTAGGGGCTAGGCTTCAAATGGGAGCTATTCTGAGTTCCATTCTGGGTGGAACATAATCGCCTCTCACCATTAGGTGTGGCCCTGGTGGTCCCCAAGCACTGCTGGGTGTAACACACAGAGAGCTTGGAGTGTTTCTGACCATGGATTACAGCTACTTGGATAAAGCAAACATGAGAGGAAACGGTAAAGAACTAGACTATTTTCTTTTCCGATGTAACTTTAACAGGCCACTCAATATGAACGAGGTCAATTGGAAACAAATACAGCTAAACAAAAGATATCGATAAGCCAGTGATTAGGACAGATCTTTGGGGTATAGCTCTCATTGTGATAAGACAGGCCGCACTTCTCTCAAGTGTGCCCGGAACATTCACAGGCACCGATTGTGTTTAGGGGCACAAATAAAAGGTTAATAGGTCCATAAAGTAAAATTGTTATAAACATCATGCTCTGACCACAATATAATATGGGATATTAAAAAGCAACACTCAGAAACATAAAGGCCTTTCCAGGTGGAAATTAAAAGGTCTTCTAAAAAAAATTAAATAAATAAAATTAAATAAAAGGTCTTCTGTTAAATAGCTCCTGTATGAAAAGGCAAAAAAGTAACATGAATTATAGGCCCAGGGCCGGAGCGATAGCCCAGCTGGTAGGGCGCTTGCCTTGCATGCGGCCGGCCTGTGCTAGCCCGGTTCGATCCCTGGCATCCCATATGGTCCCCGAGCACCGCCAGGAGTAATTCCTGAGTGCAGAGCCAGGAGTAACCCCTGAGCATTGCCGGGTGTGACCCAAAAAAGCAAAACAAAAAAAATATAGGCCCAGAGCAATGGTCCAGCAGACAGGGTGCTTACCTATGCATGCAGTCGGTCTGGGTTCAGGCCCTGCCACCACACGCCGCCCCCAAGTCCTTCCAGAGTGATCCCTCAGAGCAGAGCAAGAAGCAAGACTCAAGCACTGCCAGGTGTGGTGCCCCCAAACAAAACCAAAACATGTTATATTTAACAGAAATCACAGAGTTTCTGAAGAACGATTATCCAAACATCTCACGTACCAAAATCTGGCCACATTAAGGACAGTTAGGAGGGAAACTCCCACTCCCTGACCTGTTTGAATAAAAGCTTAAAAAATAAATGAATTAAATTATAGCTCAACAAAGACAACAGATTTTTTAAAAGCATATGGTAGAAAACTTTAAATAATAAAAGCAGAAATTAATTAGTAGAAGACAGAAACACAACAGGACAAATTAACACTCAAAATTCCAGTTCTCTTAAAGCACACACATAACCAAAATGGACATAAGTGACAACCACCCAAGGGATGACAGAGGACGGCATGTAACAATGCTTCTGGAGTCACACTAACACCTAACTTTAAGCACACAACCAGAGGAAGGCATGATACATGGTTGATGGAGTCACACTCACTCCTGACTGTTGACACAGAAGCAGAGGATGGCATGTAACACACATACAGCTGACGGAGTCACACTCACTCCTGACTGTTGACACAGAAGCAGAGGATGGCATGTAACACACATACAGCTGATGGAGTCACACTCACTCCTGACTGTTGACACAGAAGCAGAGGATGGCATGTAACACACATACAGCTGATGGAGTCACACTCACTCCTGACTGTTGACACAGAAGCAGAGGATGGCATGTAACACACATACAGCTGATGGAGTCACACTCACTCCTGACTGTTGACACATTCTGTTCTATTAAAAACAACAGAACCTATGGGCGCAGAAAATTTTCTCAGACAGAGTTCCTTTTCAGTTCAAACAGACTTTCTTCCTTTTGGGTGTTATGTTGTCATCTGTAAAAATACAATTAGATAAATTCTACCTTAATATGTTCTGGGTATCATTTTCAGAAAATAACAAGTGAGGAGAGACTCCATAAGGAATTAGAAGCGATCGAGTGTTAACTCAAGACTGCTAGGCAACAAAAGTATTCTAAATGCTTTTCTTAGAGTCTTTCAGCATTTGGGGATTCTCTGGGTGATAAAAGACACTAAGAAATTCAGACGAGATCGGGGGCGCTCAGGGTGGTATGGGGCTGGAGTGATAACACAGCGGGTAGGGCATTTGCTTTGTGTGAGGCCGACCTGGTTAGATCCTCAGCATCCCATATGGGTCACCCGAGCTCAGGAGTAATTCCTGAGCAAAGAGCCAGGAGTAACCCCCTGAGCATCGCTGGGTGTGACCCAAAAAGAAAAAAAAGAAATTCAAATTCCCTCTGGTGGTACTCTGAAAATTACCATCACAAATCAAAAGGCTTGGAAGAGGAGAACCCCGGGAGATAGTGCACGAGGTAAGGCATTTGTTTGGATCCTTAGGACCATCAGGGGTCACTTCTCTCACAAAGCCAGCCCTGGGTTGTGCTGCTACCACAGACTTCTCCCACCTCCACCTACCACCAAAAAGAGGATGAAGGAAAGAACAAGACAGGGAGATTAGCAGCCTCATGCTGGGAAATGACACACTAACCCACACTGCTAGACACCAAAGACTGAACCCATAAGCAGAAGAAGAAGTTTCAAAAGAAGCAAAAAGCTTTACTTTACAATAACTCAGTAAGGGACAAAGCAGTAGTATAGCAGGCGGGCTGCTACCCTTGCATGGGCTGACTCAGCAGTAGTACAGCAGGTGGGTAAGGCACTTGTTTGTGGCTACCTTTGTGTGGCTGACCTAACTTCAACCCAGCACCCACCAAACACAATAAGGAGTAATTTCTGATTGCAGAGCCAGGAATAAACCCTGAGTACTGGTGAGTGTGGCCTCCCAAAAACAAAACAAAAAAAAATACAATAACAATATTCTTGTTCTGTCCCATTTGACCCAGCAATACCACTCCTGGGAATATACCCTGGAGACCCACAAACACACAGAGGAAACACTATCTGCATTCTATGCTCATTGCAGCACTATTCCCAATAGCTAGAATCCGGAAACAACCTGAATGCCCAAGAACAGAAGACTGGCTAAGAAACTGTGGTACATCTACACAATGGAATACTATGCAGCTGTCAGAAAAGATGAAGTCACGGAATTTACATGCAAATGGATGGACATGGAGAGTATCATGCTGAGTGAAATTAGTCAGAAAGTAAAGGACAGATATAGAATGACAGCATTCATTAGTGGTTTATAAATATATACTAGTGCTCTACTAATTATGGGAAATGTTAGTACCACACTAGATTCAGAGTTCCCCTGTGTACGCTCAACATACACAAGGGGAATTACATGAACGTACACAAGGGGAATTACATGATGATCCCTAAAGTCTGTAGGGCAAGCCACAATGTGCAAGAGAGATAGAGGGGGAAGGGGGAGAGAGAGAGGGAGAGAGAGAGAAATAAGAGAGATGGTGCCTGCTATAGAGGCAGGCTGGAGGAGGGGGAGGGAACTTGGGGATGTTGGTGGTGGGAATGGGGCACTGGTGGAGGTACCGGTGCTGGAGAAATGTATGACTGAAACCCAATCATGAACATCTTTTTAATTGTACATTGCAGGGTGGTATAATAAAAAAATAAAATTGAAAAAAAAGAAGTGGCCCCCAAAACCAATGTAGAATAGATTATTCAGTGTGTGAACAGGAAAAGCTCAAATAGACATTGAGATAAATGTGAAATAAGTGTTGTCAGTAGCTGTAGTGATGGTGTGTCTGGGATTATCAGTAGAAAACCACTGTGTTCTGGAAACCCAGAAAGTGAATCCAAGAACAGAAACTGGCCAGACTCCCGCACATCAACCTAGAAAAAAAAGGCATGACCTTATCGTTACTGTTCCCTTATATGGGCTGTCAGGAGCAACATAACTGATGCTGGCTAAGTGAGCAGGCATCGGGAGGGGGCTAGGGGTGGTGGGAAATGCGGGTCTCCTGTGGCAGTGGGGGCACACTGGTGGTGGGATTTGGTGCTGAATGATGAATCTTTCCAGCAACTGTATTGTGAAAAAGTTTGTACTTTATAAATCACGGTGTTAAAATAAATTATTATTTAAAAGGAAAAAAAATTCTTGTTCTGTTGTTTTGTTGTTGGGACTGAACCCTGGGTCTCACAGACATAAGTGCTCCACTGAGCCACACCCTCCTCCTTTTTCCTCCTTCGTGTGAATGATCCGCTATTCTAAACAGCAGCTGTTTATTTAGCATAGATGATAATTCATTAATTTCAACAGCCACTGGTGGAAACTACTGCAATGGAGACCAACAGTCCTCCAGAGGGAATAGTTTTAAAAATTAAGAGCTTGAGAAAATATGAATTAATGTACTAAAATGGAAAAGCACAGGACCTAGAATCAGGAAACCAATGACTAAGTAATGTAACAGAAAGCTCTACTCAGCATCATTTAAAACCCCATAGAAAAGCCCCTGCAACTTTAACATCTTATATGTTTCAGCTTAGGCGTTAATCAAGCTAAACATTTCAAGTTCTAAAAGTATATCAGTTGGATACTTTCAAAATTCTTAAATATAACTCAAAGGAAGACAAGAAGTACCTTAATATCTGGATATTCTTATTTTCACTTATCCTACTAACACCTGAAAGAAATAAAATATTGAGAAAAGTTCATTAAAAGACTTACAAAATACTTCATCAACTGAAATTATTTAAAAAATGTTCCATTCACAAATTCATCTTCAACTCTTAACATCCCAAACACACATAAGACAATATCAACAACATAAATCTTAAATGTTATTTTTTCACTTAGGATCTTGTATTTGAAAGTACATTTTAGGGGGCTGGAGTAGAGTGGGTAGGGAGCATTCGGCCAACCCATGTTGAATTCCTGGCACTCCAATTGGTTCCTTAGCACCACCAGGAGTAATTGTGGAGTGCAGAGCCAGAAGTAAGTAACCCTCGACCATCGCTGAGTGTGGCTTCCAAACAAAGCTAAACAAAAAATACATTTTAATGAACAAGTTGTGACACTCACCGAGGTCATGTTTACATGATAGAACATGCTCAATTATCTGCACACTTATTAGTACAATGCTAATAAGATCATATTAGTATTACCAACATAATGCAAGAAGCAAACAGTGGAGAACTTTCTTTTTCCTGCAAAGTGAGCTTTGGATATTTTTAACATCACCTGAGAGCTATATGATACAGGCCCAGGGGTCATGGACAGCCAGTGTGAAGTGTCCCTCTCTGTCCCATCTCGCCCCACCCACACCTGGATGTGCCCCCTAAGGGCATGCTTACTGTGTCTGTATCCCCACACTAATCTTCTCCAGGGACGGTCCAAGGTGACTGAAAATAATAAACACCAGCTGAATGTCATCTTACTATTGACACTGCTTTTCATTGAGTGGAGGCATTTTAATGAGGCCTGAGGTAGTGCTTGGTAAGAAAAAACTAGACTGAGAAATTTCTGGTGATGCTAAAAATAGGTCTTTGTGGCTGTCAGGGGCCCTTGTCCCAACACTCCTCCTTGGGGTGAGGGATGGTGGCTGACTGGGCGCCTTGCCCCAACACACGTCCTTGGGGTGAGGGATGGTGGCTGTCAGGGGCCCTTGCCCCAACACACCTCCTTGGGGTGAGGGGATGGTGGCTGTAAGGACGCCTTGTCCCAACACACCTCCTTGGGGTGAGGGGATGGTGGCTGTAAGGGCGCCTTGCCCCAACACACCTCCTTGGGGTGAGGGGATGGTGGCTGACTGGGCGCCTGCCTTCTCGAGGGCGCCCCCAAGAGTCGGCAGGAATTGGGGGAGCCCTCTGTGACTGCCCCCAGCAGGAAACTGCACGAAGCCCTGTGTGCCAGCCACCTTCCGTGCAGACCTTGTGAGCCCCTAAAACAGTTAAGAAACACTTTATTGGGCATTTTCCCCGGTGCAAACAAACAAAAAACATGGGAAGCACTGGAAGGTTCCAGAAGAGAAGATGATTTTGGCTCTCGGTCCTCTGTGAAGGCCCCCTCCCCTGTCCTGGGGCCGTAGGGGCGTGGCCTGCCGGGTACCTGAGACCACAGCCTCATTCTACGCGATCAGCCGCACCCAGGCCGCTCCATAGATTCGCCGGACGGCGGCAACGGCGGGGGAGCCCGTCCTAGTCGGCGGTGACAGCACCCCACGTCGGCTGCTCCGACTCCAGTGCTCCCGCACCTGCAGCCCCACCAGAGCCGCGAGGCGACCGTTGGCCTGGGCATGGGGCGTGGGCAGGGCCTCGGTCCCTGTTTCCGGTCCCCCAGATGCCATCGCGGAAGCAACCCTAGCGCCACGCCCCCACCCCCAACCGAGTCCTGATAGGCCGACTGGTTGCCGGGGCAACAAGCCACCAAAGTTCTGAGGGGCCGGCCGGTCGCCAGGGCAACTGAGCACCACGCCTCCATCCCCACCTGAGTCCTGATAGGCCGCCGGCTGCTTCCAGCTCCCAGGCAGGCATCACAGCCGCTCTGCTGCCCTAGAAACCCTATGTTGGGACCTGACTTCTACTGTGCTCTCAGCTACTCTTAATAGAAAAATTGGCTTCTATTTTAAAAGTAACAGATTTATTATATTTCTCCTCCGGCCTCCTAACCGCGTTCCCTGACTTATTCCTGCAGTCTTCCACACCCTGCACCAATTTGGTCCAGTGTTATCTTCGCCAGTGTTGACCAACCTGGGGTTGGTAGTGCGCTTGCCTTAACTGGGGTTTCAGTGGTGTCTCTAGTTTGTAATTATACTCTAAAATCAAAGTAGCATCATTCATTTTGAAGTCCTTCATTAAAAGAATAATATTTTAAAATATTTTATTATACCGCCGTTAGATATACAATTACAAGATGTTGATGCTTGAATTTTGGTTCTACAGTGTTCCAACATCCATTCCTCCACCCCTGCCCATCTCCCATCACCAGTGTCCCCATCTCCTTCCCCTTCTTCCAGCCTGCCTCCATGGCAAGTTCTTTATCTCCTCTCTCTCTCTCTCTCTCTCTCTCTCTCTCTCTCTCTCTCTCCCTCCCCTCCCTCTCCCTCTCCTTCTTGCTTCCCTTTCTTAGACATTGTAGATTGTAATATATTCTAGAACATGATTGGTTCCATTAGTTTGATGTACCACAAAACGGCGGCTATTATGGTGAGCGAGTCTCATCCAGCTGCTTCCGAGGACCTACAGAGGTGATGGGCCCACTTCCAAAACCTGTATTGCTTCCTGGGAGCCTCATGGTCAGCTGAGCTAGGGAAGAGCCGAATGGCAGCTCTCGCCTGTGCGTCTGAGTCTCTGCATCATGGCCAAGAGCCCTAAAGCAGTTCGTGGGTGGGGCCACCAGGCCTTTGGAATTGGTCAGAGAGGGGAATGGAGACCCCAGCTCCATCTCCAGGAACACCCAGTGACTTGCGCCTCTGAGAGCCGCCTACGTGGGATCAAACTCGGCTGCTCTGAGCTGGCCTTGAGATCAGCATCTCTCTTGTGTGGGTTCTGATGAGCTGTGGGGTTCAGACCATAAAAATAGCAGCTATTATGATGAGCAAGTCTCATCGGGCTGCTTCTGAGGCCCTACAGAGGTGATGATGGGCCAACACCCAAAACCCATCTTGCCTCCTGGGAGCCTCATGGTCAGCTGAGCTAGGGGAGAACCGGATAGCAGCCCCCCCCCCACACTGGGCTTCTGAGTCTCTGCTTCTGAGTCTCTGCATCATGGCCGAGCCCTAAGGCAGCTTGTGGGCAGGGCCACCAGGCCTCTGGGATGGGCCAGAGGGGAATGGGGACCCCAGCTCCATCTCCAGGAACACCCAGTGACTTGCGCCTCCTAGAGCCGCCTACGTGGGCTCGAACTCGGCTGCTCTGAGCTGGTCTTGAGATCAGCATCTCTCTTGCATGGGTTCTGATGAGCTGTGGGGTCCAGATTGTGATAATGGTGGCTATTATGGTGAGAGAGTCTCATTCAGCTGCTTCCAAGGCCCTACAGAGGTGAAGGGCCCACTCCCAAAACCAATCTTGCCTCCTGGGAGCCTCATAGTCAGCTGAGCTAGGGGAGAGCCAGATGGCAGCTCTCCCCCATGTGTCTGAGTCTCTCATTTTTCTCTCTATCTCTATTTCTGTCTCCGTATTTCTCTCTCTCTTCTCCTACACCTTGTGACTTGCCTTACAGTTTATGATGCAATTATCTAAGTGTATATTCAGTAGTGAGTTCCAGTGTCACATTATAGTTCCTAATTCCCCATCAACCTCCCCAGTTTGTTACAACTACAATGATTATTATGGTGTACAGATGTGAAAGATCCCGGAAGGACCTGGTCCTAGCCTACTTTGTTATCTAAGCCTCTTGCGAGGCTGTGCACTGTCACAGCTGTGCATCTGGTCTGCCCCTTGTCTGGTTCATCTGGTTGTAGAGGCTGCAAGCCTGTGGCCACACCCATTGGCATGGAGAGGGAGGAGCCCAAATCCCTGCTCCAATTCAGCCCATCATGGCTTTCCCCCCACATAACTGCTTTACCCTAGGAGCTACATTGGTCTCGGCCGGAGACTAGCCAATTCCTCAGAGACTCCATGGGCTGCTCCAATGGTCTGGGCAGCGCAGCTGCGCGCCTGGTCTGTCCCTTGCCCAGTTCATCTCTATTGTTACTGTTTTTGGCATATCGAACATACCACGGGTCGCTTACCAGGCTCTGCCATGGCTCTGGGTTCATCCCAGGGGGCCCAGTCTTTTCTTTTCCTATGCCAGACCATCACCATCCAGAGCCCACAGGGCAGAGCCCTGGGGGTATAGATAAGCCTATCTCCTGTCTGCCACCTGCCAATGCAGTTGGGCACCGCAGCCACACCTGCAACACTGAGGGGTAGGTGACAAAAGAATAATTCTTATGGTAATTAAAATGTATTAAAACACGTGTATCTGTTTGCATTTATGCATAAAGTTATGTGCCCCAATTCTATTATAAGATTATTTTCATTTTGAAATGCCTTGGATTTTTACTTTCTTCACATTTAATTTAAAAGAATGTCTTAGCTTTGGGGAAAGAGCAAGGTTGGGCCTCAGTCCTTGGTGCTCAGGGTTATTGGACTCTGTGGCTCTGTGCTCAGGGATAACTCCTAGAGGTGCTCAGGGAATCACATGCAATACAGAGGATCAAACCAGCATAGCTACTGGTAAGACACGCCCTTAACCCCAGTACTATCTCTCAAGTTCAAAGTTTATTATGTTCTATGGTAAAGAATTTTAAGGGCAGAGATTTAAGTTTTCTTATCATTTCACAAATAGTCATGAGGTACCTACCACGTGCCTTACATAGGTGTTGAAAAATATGATCATGGGATCAGAGAGATGTAAGGCACTTGATTGTCTTGCATGTGACCAATGCAGGTTTGATCCTAGGCTTCCCATAGATTTACTGAGTGCCACCAGGAGTGATTCCTGAGACTATAGCCAGAAGTATGCCTTGAGCATTGCCCGGTGTGTCCCTGGTACACAAGAAATGAAGCAAAATAAGAAAATATGGCTACGAAACATAAAATTCCAACCCTGTGGAACTGAGACTCTCCAAAACAACAGAACAGTTCTGCTCAGAGACAAGTTCAATACATCAAGTATATCAGACCGAACAGAATCGAGGAGTGTGAGGGGCCGAGTTATCTCGTGTCTGACAAGAAGGGCTCTGTGACAAAGTGAAATTGAGCAGTGAATGTAGGGAATGACGGGAGAACTTACTGCATGTGTGTGGAGTGTCTGAAAACTAAGACCATTAAGGCCTATATATTACAGCAGGTTGAGGTGTAGAGTGCCAGGTCACTTTAAATCTCCACCCCCTGGAACAAGTAGCCAATGAGGACGTAGAATGTGATGGCTGGGGTGGGATTTATAGATAAAGGGAGACCATTCAACCCCCCACCCTCAAGCACAGGAGCTAAGTCAGAGAAGAGAGAGACCTTCAGAAGAAGCCGGCTAGCTCTCCTCCCTTTCGAACAAGCTTTCCCTGGACCCACTACCCACTGTACAGGACCTCCGGGTCAGGCAGGACTGCATGTGCCGGGTCAGGGCTTAGTACAAGCAGGCATCTTAGGGCCCAAGAAGGGCAGAATGCAGGCAGGGCTCGGACCTCCAGGATAGCTCAGGTACAGGCTGGGCTCAGTCCTCCAGGATAGTTCAGGTGCAAGCACGGCTTAGAAGTCCAGGAGTGATAAAGAGCTGGACCCAGGGTTCTCACCCACTTGCACGTGGCTGGGAGGGAGAGTAGGAAACCGGGGACTAGACAACAGAATCTGTTGGAATACAGCTGGGAGGTCCAGCAACGGTATGAGCTTAGGGGTCTGGTCCACTTGGGTGGCTGTGGCCATCTCAGGAAAGCGGACATGGGGTAGAAAGCAGAGCCTGAACAGTGACATCGTTCACGGGAGGCAAGTAAACTGCATGGGACTGGACAGGGAAGTGTTAGGGACATTGGACTAGGCAGTGTTAGGGAAAGACGTGGATGTCATTCACGGCTATAAAAAGAGGTCTGGACATCTGGGGAGTGGTGGGTGGGAACCTGGAACCATCTGCACAATAAAATTTCTATTTAAGTTTTAAATTTAAAGATTTCTATCCAAATCTTTCATACACTACTCAAGATCTACACAATAAACTAACTTTCAATTTAAGTTTTAAATTTAAAGATTTGGGTGTGATCCTTGCATCTCCGCGGACTCAAGCTGCCCCAGGGAAGAGCGGAAACTATATCAACGGGAACCAAGGCAAACTGCCTTGGTTTCACCCTGACCCCTTGGGCCCTGCGTTTCCGGGAACATCCCAAAACAAAAAAACGTGCGGATGCACTAGCGTCCGCGCAACCCTCTTACTACCTATCTTGCATGAGGTACCAGTGAACCTTTGTTCCTACATCCTTGCCACACACCCAAACTCTGCAAGCAGACCAGACACCTACTAACTGTACTATCTAGTCACCCAAGAACTCACATTTGCAACCTACAATAGTCATAATGGTAAAAGCAACGCAAAATTCCATTAAGCTCTGTGAGTGAAGTCACTAGTCCAGATAAGCCAAGCAATACCAATGAGTTGTATAACCTCTCTGATAAGGAATTTCAGAAAGAATTGTTAAGGATTCATAAGGAATTCAAAGAAGTAATGGAATGCAAAATCAATAAAATACAAGAGGACATGAGAGAAGTGAGGAAAATGCAAATGGAAATGACAGATATTAAAAATGAGGTAAATGAAATGAAAAACACAGTGGAAGGCCATCATAGCAGAATAATAGCTACTGAAGAAAGAATTAGTGATCTCTAAGACGAGTTCCAAAGATTCTCTACACAACACCAGAAGATAGAGAAAAGACTCACAATTACCAAACAGACAAGAGAAAATTGGGATGAAGCCAGAAGAAATAACATACAGATCATTGGGGTTCCAGAAAGGCAAGAAGAAAACCCTGATGAAGAAGAAACTGTCAAAGCCATAATTGTTGAGAAGTTCCCGGAACTAAAGAACACTTGCCTGAAGATCCAGGAGGCCAGTAGGATACCAGCTAAAAGAAACCCCAACAAGAATACTCCAAGACACATCTTAATAAAAATGACAAAAACTATAGATAGGGATAGAATACTGAAAGCAGCAAGATCAAAGAAGGAAATCACATACAAAGGAACATCTCTAAGATTTACAGCAGACTTCTCTGATGAAACAGTCCGAGCCCGAAAACAATGGTGGGATATTGTGAAAAGGCTCAATTAACTGCAGGCCTCACCAAGAATTCTTTACCGGGCCAGACTCACATTCAGATATGAAGGAAAGATACACAACTTCATGGATAAGCAACAACTCAGGAACTTCATGGACTCAAAACCAACTTTAAAAGAAGGACTGAAGGGTCTACTGTAATACAACCAGAAAGGATGGTGTAGCCATATTAGTATCAGATAATATAGACTTCAGGCTGAAAAAAGGTTAGAAGGGACAACTAAGGCCATTTCTTATTACTTAAGGGGTATGTACACCAGGAAGAAATTACACTACTAAACATATACGCATCCAACGAGGGGCCAGCAAAATACATAAAACAACTGCTAAGAGACCTCAAAGAAGACATTAACAGTAGCACAATAATAGATGGAGACTTCAACACTGCTCTATCAATGATGGATAGATCAACAAGACTGAAACTCACCAAGGAAATATTGGCCCTGAAGGAAGAAATGGAAGAAAGAGAGCTAGTGGATATATACAGGGCTTTTCATTCCAAAAAAACTGAATACACATTTTTCTCTAGTGCACCTGGATAACTCTCCAAGATAGGCCACGTGCTGAGCCACAAAGCATAGCTCAATAAAATAAAAAGAAGATGGGAGGCATCACCTTTCCCAACTTCAAACTGTACTACAAGGCAGTAGTAATTAAAACAGCATGGTATTGGAATAAAAAGAGACCTGTGGACCTATGGAATAGAATTGAGTATCCTGACACCCAACCTCAAACACATGATCATTTAATCTTTGATAAAGGTGCAACGAGTCTAAAATGGAGTAAGGAAAGCCTCTTCAACAAGTGGTGTTGGGAAAACTGGGCAGCGACATGTAAAAAATGAATTTGGACCTGTGTCTAACACCATGCACAAAAAATCAGATCCAATGGATTAAAGATCCAATATCAGACTTGAATCCATAAAATACATTGAAGAAAATATAGGAAAAACCCTCCACGACATTGAAGCTAAAGGCATCTTCAAAGGTGAAACATCACTAACAAAGCAACTAGAAGAAAAGATAAACATATGGGACTACATGAAACTAAAAAGCTTCTGCACCTCAAAAGAAACAGTGACTAAGTTACAAAATCATTCCACAGAATGGGAAAGAATATTCACCCAATACCCATCTGATAAGGGGTTAATATCCAGGATATATCAGGCACTGGTAGAACTTTACAAGAAGAAAACAAACAACCCCATCAAAAAATGGGGAGAAGAAATGAACAGAAACTTCAGCAAGGAAGAAATTCGAATGGCAAAAAACATATGAAAAAAATGCTCATCATCACTAATCATCAGAGAGATGCAAATCAAAACAACAATGAGATACCACTTTACACCACAGAGACTGGCACATATTCAAAAGAGCAAGAACAACAAGTGCTGGCGTGGATGTGGGGAAAAGGGGACACTCATCCATTGTTGGTGGGAATGCCGGCTGGTACAGCCTTTCTGGAAAACAATATGGACTTTCCTCCAAAGACTAGAAATTGAACTGCCATTTGACCCAGCCATACCACTCCTGGGAATCTACTCTGGTAAACCAAAAATACGCAGCAGAAACACCATCCCTACTTTTATGTTCATAGTAGCATTATTCCCAATAGCCAGAATCTGGAAGCAACCAGAGTGCCCGAAAATCGATGACTGGATAAAGAAGCTTTGGTACATCTACACAATGGAATACTATGCAACTGTTAGGAAAATTGAAGTTATAAAATTTGCCTATAAATGGATGGACATGGAGAAGATTATGTTGAGTGAAATTAGCCAGAAGGAGAGAGACAGATACAGAATGACTGCGTTTATTTGCATTACATAAATATATATGTACATATTATGATACCAAAATCCAAGGTCAAGTGAAACATATATCAGGAGGTCTTGTCAAAGGTGGAAATTATCACAAACGTGTGGGAGTCAGAGGCTAGGTAAGGCCAAAAATGGAACAGTTGTTGAGGGTACTAATGCCAACCTAGAACTGAGCATTAAATAGAGGCAAAAAGATACACATGACAACCCTTTAATGTATGTTCTGTAATCCATAGTCTGGAGGGGAAGGAAAAGAGAAAGAGAGCGAAAGGGAAAGAAATAGGAACCTGCCATGAAGGAGAGCTGAGGGAGTGGGGAAGGAACCGGGGACGTTGGTGGTGGGAGATGGGCACTAGTGGCGGGATGTATGCTGGAACACTGTATGACCAAAACCCAAATATGAACTTTTTTACTTGTATATCTTTGTAATTGTAAAAATACAAAATAAAAAATAAATAAATACATTTAAAGATTTGTATGCAACTCTTCCATATCTTGTGTACTCTCTATTGTATGATCTCTACTGTATGATCCCACCAGCTAAGGAAAATCTACTTTTGTGTTAACACAAGTAGGTTAAACTAAGTAGAGAAGTTTGGATGTGCTGGTCTTCTGGGGCACATATGTTTGGTAAGGGTTCCTGCCTAGAACCAGGTTAATATTTCTCTCCCTTTACTGGAATCCTTTGCTGGGCCTGACCCTGTGCCAGATATCTCGCGGAGAATCAAAGAAACTCCCATTTCTGACCTCAAGGTACCAATTATTCTAGCATTGCTAATCCAAATGCAATGTATATTTGCAAGAACGCAGTTAAGAAAAAGCCACTAATCTGAGGATGGTTCAGGAATAAGTAATCCCGACCTGGTCTGAGCATTTGCACTGGTTTGAGCATTAGCACTATGATCTCAGTGCAACCATTTAACCTTTAGAGCA